>JAHPZR010040814.1:0-12500 GCA_019787425.1 Platygyra sinensis | reverse complement strand
GACTGATGAAAAACAACTAGGCTAGTCTCCAGTGCTTTTCAGTCCAGGTGACTCTATGTGGACTGGTAACAAGTAATGGTGGCCATTTCCACGCAATGGCATGTTCTTCACATTTGTTAGCTTCCAAAGTGCTTTTTGAAGAAAGAAAATGTATTTCAAATATAATGCGAGTCAAATACAAGTATTCAAGCGATTATTTTTCATGTGAAAGTTCTACTTAGTAGGTAAGAAAGGATTTTTGAACAGCTTGATTGACACTCAAATCCGTATTGAATCAAAGGACCTCTGGAATCCCTCTGAAAACTAACTTGATCATACAAACCCCTTCCCCTCTGGAATTTCCTGGGTCTTTGACCCCCCTCCCCTTCGGAATTTCCAATTCCCTCTGTGGTGGGGATATTTTCTGGAACCCGGCACACAATAGAAAAAATGTCAAAAAACCTAGATGGTGTGAATGACAGTCTGACAAATACAGGCTAAATAAATGGTGCACCTGCTCTCATTCCTTAGTTACAAGTCTCGTACCTGCTATTAAAGCAGCACTGTCACACTATTTGGCAACTTTATAAAAAGCTAGGAGGTGTCTTCACATCAATTGAATTCCAAAACTAATGCTCAAGTTTTGTTATTGAAGACCATTTGAAGGTACTGAAACTGTTTCCTGTCACCTGTCACCTAGCTGTCACTATGGATTGCATGGATGGAGGTGGATTGAAACTTGAAAAAAGTGGCCAATTTTTTCGAAATTGATGCTACGTGTTCCAAAACTCCTCAAGAAATTTATTATGGTTAGCCCTCTCTGCAACAACAGAAGCATTTTGTTTATGATTAAAGCCTCAAAGTAATGATTCTAGCAGAGAGTTGACCTAAAACAGCAAAATCCTCTGCTCCTTTAAAAAAGTTGATCTCATGCCAGACCTCATGTATGGGCCTATTTCTCATCTGTAACTAGATAATTTGACCTAGAACATTGTAAAAACTGCAACAGTTTCAAAAAAAATATGAAATAAAAACAATGAAAAGGCTTCTCCTAATTAACTGAATTTCAAGGGAAAGGTACTGACAATGGTATTATTTTACTGTAGGAAAAATGCACAGAAAAGATTGCTTTAAGATGTCTTCTGAAGGGGTACGTGTCTTAACCTGCGATCAGGTGTCCCTTACATTTTTTGTCATGGCAGAAAGGTACGCCTGATACAATTACTTGACAATTTCTCTGTTGCTAGTCCAGAATCTGGACTTTTCTCTGATTGGTCAGGAAACAAAAAGGTACTTAGAACTGAGCCACAATTGGTTACCTTTGTGGCGGTGTGATTTCCAGTAAAAAAAAATCCAGCGTGCTGATGAATTCCATCATGGCATCTGATGAGGTGAGCGAAGAGAGCGAGTTTTTGTCAGCTTTAAATGCTTCTCTTCAGAATTTTGTTCACAAAACCCTCAACGATGAATGGTAACATGACGTAAAGAAGGTCTGAAGGTCACACTAAATCAAGGTCACCCCAAAACGCAGACCATGCAGACTGCAGACTGCAGACTGCAGACCATGCAGACTGTGCAGACTGAGTTCTTTTTTTCTAACACTTGACTCACTTTTTTCGGTTCTACAGTTACTGAATAGTGTTAAATATGTTGTGATGTTCCTTATTTATCCACAGGGCGCGCAAACTCAACATCTGACTGTTGATTCAATATAAGACAATTGCGTTTAATACACTTTGTATGGGAAATTCCCTTTACTGATCCTAAATATACTAAAATGAAGCATAAAATTAAACTTCCACATATTCTTGGACGCAAATTGCATCAATTTTTGACGGGTTTGTGGTTTTAATTCTTCTGCCCAATTTGTTTTTTTTTGTTTATTTTGATCTAGAACCGTGTTGACAGAAGGGACTTAATGTCAATTCTTAGTGTGCAAAATATGAAAACAATCTAACGACTGTTATTTTTTAAATTAACAAAAACCATAATTTAAGCCTTGTTTTTAACCAGGCCCATTGCCATGGTAACAGCGCACACCCTGATCAAAATGCGAGAATAAATATTTCTGTGGTTAACCTTGACTCTTGCAAAAAATGGGCGCCAAAGCATAAATAGTTTGAAAGTTATGGTGAATTAGGCATAGGCACTTGAAAACTGTGTTCGGCCATCTTAAGTATAAAAGGATGTAGTTTCTCAATTAACAAACTGACAACATTTTCATGGTCTGCATTTTTGAGGTCTTTGTTTTCGAGGTCTGTGTTGTCAAGGTTTGCAGTCTCTGGTCTGTGTTTTGGAGACACCCCTTCAGAAGTGTTTAGATCAACCTATGAAACCTTCAGACATTTTAGCAGAAATACTCAGCATCTGTGAGAACCTTGGCAATCCCACTATAAAATCTCAAGTCATGTTGCTTGTGATTTGGAAAAAAGTCAACAGGAATATAACACTAGAAATACAACAACACGAACTGCTACTCCTGATTTCCTCAAATTGCAATTGATAAGTAGTTACAAACAACATGATCATAGCTTCACTAAACATGCTAAAGTGACTTCAATCTTCGTGTCACGCGATATTAGCCTGCGAACAGGCTCCCAGCGAGGTCAGAAAAAAAATTCGGCGAGCGAGTGGGAGTCAGAGCGTCGTGACTCCGCCAGCGAAGCAAGTGGGATGCGGGGGAGCCTGTAGACATTCTTTTCAATGTACTGTTCCGCTCCTTGGTGATTAGCCTGTTACATATCTGTCAAGGAGGTAATTAAACCTGTCAAATTTGATGGGTTTCCCCGCGCTGATGAATCGGATTTTTACAACAATCTACCGTAATGATGGTAAATAAAGTAGACAGGCCAAACACGACTCCTACGAGAAAAGGAGAAAACTAGAGTCGTTAGATCGTGCTAGGCAGCAAGTTTTAAGAGGTCTTTACAATCAGAACTAAGCCGAACAATGGCATATACAACACACAACACAGTCGACAGACTTGCGCATAATGAGTTAAATTTAAATCCTGCGGTACTAGAACAATCAAAGGAGAAATAAACCTATACATCGAGCTCCAGGAACATAAGCTCGATCAGATAGCTGCAAGAATTTCTCTAGACAAGCCTGTAGCTTTCTCGAAGTAAAGCTACGTCTCCGAAGGAAAACAAACGTAGGAGGGCAAATATGACACCCGTGGGTAAGAATGTACCTACCGGTACTGTACTTGCAAACAGTTCTAATCATAGCCGGGCCCGGCATCCCAGTATAGAATGCGCGTAAGCAACACGTTCACAGTAAATGTCATACATTGTATTTTATCCCTTAAAAGCAAATACTTGGAGACTTGCAATAGAAATGAGCCAAAACAATGTACTAACACATGGCAAATTATACAACGAAGCAACACACAGATAACAGCAGAAATCATGCAGACCTTGGCTAGATTGCAGAATACCCGGCCCACGTTTTGCAATTCTTAAAGGGGCACTGTCACGGTATTTTAGCGTCATTTCACAATGCCGAAATATGTTCCTGCATCAATGGAAGCCCAAAAATAATGATGCAGTTTTGTTATCTAGGACTTGATCACTACACCGAAACCATTTATTGCCGCCTAGCACTTAGCATGGCAAGGATGGAAATGGATGGAAATTTGAAAAAACTTGCCAGTGTTTTCAAATTCTAGAGGCATTCCTTGAAAATATTGCCAGAAATTCATTATGGTTTGCTCTCTGAGCCACCAGTTTGTTTGATATGTTTCTTTTGGTCCATTTGAGCATTTTGGGAATGAGTAGAGGTACCAGGTAAAGATTTCAGCAATGAATGAAGCTGAAAACAACAAAACGCCCGTGACAGTGTTCCTTTAAATGCTGCTACCGCAGTCCCGCAGTCGACATAATTTACATAATAAACTGTATATAAAAACCACGAATATACCTCGTTCTTTCATCCACTGAGGGACTGCGGACCGCGGTAGCACTTTAGTTCAACTCTTAGTTTAATATTAATTTATTCATCGACTGCGGGACTGCGGACCACGGTAGCACTTCAGTTTAACACTTAGTTTAATATTTATTCATCGATTACAGGACTGTGGACCGCGGTAGCACTTCAGTTTAAAGCTCAGTTTAAAGCTAAGTTTAATACTTATTCATCGACTACGGGACTGCGGACTGCGGCAGCACTTCAGTTTAACACTTAGTTTAATATTTATTCATTGACTACGGGACTGCGGACAGCGGTAGCACTTCAGTTTAACACTTAGTTTAATACTTATTCATCGACTATGGGACTGCGGACTGCAGTAGCAGTAATTTATTATTTTTTTACTTAACGTTCCATTCCATTGCGGTACGACGGTAGCATAAGAATCAAAGACGACTAGTTCGGCCGCGTATTCTGCAATCGCTCCCAGACCTATGACTTCTTAAAATTTGCCGCATAGCACGATCTAACGGCTCTAGTTTTCTTCTTATACGGTAACACAATACGAAATGCCTTTTATAAACAAGAGTGAAGCGACAAAAAGGTCGAAAGACCGAAAAATAAACCGGAAATCTACAAATGGCACCAACCGTAGGAGTCGTGTTTGGCCTCTCTATTTTATTTACCGTCATAGACGCGGCAGCAATTGAAAAATTAGGCTCTTCCCGAAACCAGTCGGTAGAATTCCGAAAACATGGCACTTCTACGCCACAGTTTCCAGGCATAGCTTCTGCTCACGTTTCAAACCAGAGATATAACGAAAATGCTGTAAAGAATTGCTCAAAGCTGCTTCAAATTCCTCATCACTGAAATGTGTATTGCACGCGGAAGCCGTTGTTGACGGTCTGGGCAAGAATTATGCTAATTTACAAGCAGTTGTCAAGATCTGTCAATTATTTATCTCAGAGCTGTCACAGTCATCGATTCAACCAATCAGATCTTGATACCAGGAGCTGGTATCACGGAACGGCGGCATCAATGGAATGTCTACAGGCTCCCTGCGGACTCGCTCCTCACCAGACCGCTCTCCTGCTCGCCCTAGACTACACTCGGCTATCTCGTCCTAAACCCAACCGAACCGGGACGCGATATTTCAGTGAGCAGCCAGGCGTGTAAAGCAACAACAGTGCATTGAACATAACTTGGTAATTTATTCCGCTTGAGCCACAAATTTACACTTTTTTGTTTCTTAGCTGGTCTATACGACAATGTTTTCGCGCTTTGCGATGTCACGCTGGTTTTTAGAAATAATATTTCGCGAGTAATACACGTGTATCTCGGTTTGTTGCATCAAGTTAATTAAAACATAACTGATTTACGAAATTCCACAATTCGCACGCGTCGTTGTCAGAAAAAATCCTGCAATCGATTTGACAGAAATTAAAATCTATACACACGTTTATTTCTATATATTGACTCGTTCCTCCTATCAAAAGGGTGTAAACATTTACGTTGAAAGTTTGCACATATGAAAATCAACTGCTTTTATAGTCTCTGAGCCGAGACTTCGTTTGTGTACAATTGTTCACTGCCGTTCATTTCTCACAGGGGACACAACGGGTTATGGAGCAGCTCTCGTGAGGTCTAACATGAATGGCTTGCAACCCTTTAAGAGTACAAAAGAACAAACAACAGAAGGTCCCTAGCCCTAAAACAATAAAAGCTGCTACAAATGATGAAACAAAAGCAGCTTACGAACTGCTACACTACTGGACACAACACAACCTTGGCGACAAATCCTCGAGAATTATCGGCTAAAAATCACGAATGCAGAGGTCTTCATTTACACACTCATGGATATGACTATTTTCGGTTTGAATGGAGTTCGATCAGTTTCCGAATTTAGGCGTTTCTGCAACTCCTTGCTTATTAATTGCCTTCGTCTTCGATTTATTTGTTGTTTCACACGCGCGCAAATTCAGCTGATTTTGTAACAGCTTGGTTGAAACAACCCATTCGCGGCTTAAACAACACTAAGTTAGAACTACAACAGAGCAAAGTTTATGAAATACGAATTCCTCACCTTCATTTTCTGCCGTCTTTTCCGCCATGTTAACCAAGCTCTTAGGAGCCGATAACACAACGTTGAAATCATCTCCACGAGGTCTTTCAATCGTTCTGTATTGCACAGTAGCAAATGCATCTCCTTTCACTTCAAGCACATTGTTTACGAAAGTCGAATATCTCTCTCCTTCACACTGTAACTTGCCGAGATCTTTTACAAATTCTAATATGCTTGGATGGAACGGATCCAGAGTAGGCAGTCGACAAGCTGACGTGTAGTTTCCAACTTGCTTGACATATTTTATCCGAAGAGTCTTTTTAAACTCGGTAGTTAACTGACGGCTCGATCCAGCAAAATACAAAACAACACTGATGCCACAACACGCAATAAGCAAGATAAAAGCGATGTTGATTCGACGAAATTGTACTCTGTAAGGAAGCGTGAAACATCCAAAGATTCTCATCATGTTGAAACTACGACAACTACACGCGTTGTCGACACGCTTTATTCAGTACTACTAGTAATAGCGTTGCGTGGGCCAAGGTGTTGATTTCTACTTTGGACACATGTAAAGAAGGGACTGAAAATTTCGCATTTATACAAGACTTAATGGAAGACGTTAGCCCAACACAAGTGCTCTTGTCTCACCATGAGGCGCAAAGGGAAAATCATTCTTCTCCACTCTACCTGTAGGCGACACGTTACGGGGCGGAGCGAGGTATTGCGTGACTTCCTGTCAATGCACGTTGTACGTAACATCCGAGCACCTCATGCATATGATAATCAAACTTCAAAACGTGATCGTGAAAAATATAATAGGCTTCCAATAACTTACGTGTAAGCGTCGAAAAAATTTAAAATTATTGCAAATATGCGACAGTATTTCCGGCCTCTAACTAGTATTACGAAGAGAGTTTTCCACTTGAAAACGGAAAGCAAACGGCCGATCGTCTAGTACAGTCCCAACACTTAACGCGCATACAAATTATTCCACGTTCTTTCATCCAATGCTGAGCCAAACGAGCCAAATCGAGTGAATCGTTAAAAGTGGCCCTGCATTCTGTAGTTGCTCCAGTTTTAAATGACAACTTGAAGGGGAACATTGGGATTTACGGTATTGCGGCATTGAGTACATCGGCTCGATTGCCAGCCGTTGCCCACGCTCGATCCTCCCCTCGCACGCAACTCGCGCTTCGCGCCCCCCTCGCTTTCGCCTCTCCGTTCGCCAGAAATACGCAAAAAAGGAGAGCGGCGGAAATCGAGCCTATGCGGTACACGGTTTTGCATCCTTTTGGCCGGCTGACGGTAAAAGATGGTCCTTCACTAGGCTTCTGTACATTATGCTTTTTATTTTCTCACTAAAATGCTCGGTTTTCCCCCCCATTAAAATGCTCATTAAAATGCTCAGTTAATGCTCATACATAGGGTTTTTAAACTTTCATATAATTTTAATGTTTTAACACAATTAACAGTTCAGAGTGCTTAATACAGACGTTTACTTAGTAGAACAAGTTAACAACAACGTTTCTAAAAGTCTTAATAGAGCAGCAGAAGATAATTCTCAAAATGATCTGTTGTTCTGTTAATCCTTTGTCCCTTTCAGGTTCAGTCTTCATTTTCTCGTAACAAATAGTTTTATTTATATATTCGGTGAAAACATTAATGCTCGAATAATGCTCAATGCTTTTGCCTCACTAAAATGCTCGAAAAAATGCTAGCATAATGCACAAAAGCCTAGTCAGTCACATTAATCAACAATGTGATTGACCCAACCTTTCGATTGCGTAGCAAGCGTTTCCGTGGGGTTTGAGATCAAAGAAAGACCGAGGAACGAGATCTCGAACCTCACAGTTATCGCCCTGTAATTCTTTGCTCCCGAACCCGAGCGCTTGCTACGCAGACTATAGCTGAGGCTGCTCAAGATGTTGACGAGGTCATTATTGACTGTGTGGCATTTTTATGAAGAAGGCATTGGGGGCAAACAAGAAGAAAAATAAGGATGCGCTGTTGCGAAAGGCGAAAGAACGGTGCCTACTATTGTTATTGCGCATACGGTCTGCGCATCTCGAGATACTCGGATTTCCTATGGGTGGTGCTTATAATACAGGGATATTTTTGCGCGGTTCAAAACTATGCGGAGAAAGTAGAACTTAGCAAGTGCTCTTGGTATCCAAAAAGAAAATTGGGGGTAACCACGCATTTTTCAGAGAGAATTAAGCTTCAATTGGGAAAAAAACGCCATACTTTGCTTTGTATTTTAAAGCTTTTTACAAATATTGCTGATTAATTATCTTCCAAAAATGCGTGGTAACCCCCAATTTTCTTTTCGGATTTCAAAAGCACTCGTTATGATTTGCTTTTCCCATATATCAGTGAACCGCGCAAAAATACCTTTGAATTAGTAGGCACCGTCCCTAAGGGAGATGATTTGTTAAGTTTGCTTCTTTTGTTATGCAGCGTGCGCGATAGCTTGACCACCCTTGACATTGTCGTTCTCTTTTAAAAACCGTTACTTCTGAGAATGTATGTTGAGGCAGGCGAAACGTCAAGTCACACTTTCTAAAATCTTAAATTAAAGAGCCACCTCATCAGGCATAAGGGGCGGCATATTTATATCTGTTTACAATTTTACAGCTGAATAGCGCGCTTCAGAAACAGAGCATTTTGAATTTCAAGGTTATAGAGCTTCGTGACACTGAAAAGGCTACGATCGAGTTTGTTAAAAGATATATACTTATCTCATGATTTTGAGCCCTTTTAGAGATTAGAACATTAGGAAAAGTGCTTATGCAAAAGTACTGATAATCAGTCGCGTGGTGTACAACATCTTCCGAATGATATTATCTTAGCTTAATATCACAATTTCTTGACTTCATCCACTGAATGGTTTTTAATTTTATTCTTATTGTGTGACAATGAAAATGCTCTACTAAAGCTTCTAATATATCTCAAGCAACTAATAAGAGGCCGTGACAAATAATATCGCACCTGAAAAAGCGAAAGTACGTCTTATTACGCTCACCTAAAGAAAAAGGCTAGGCGAATTTTTAAATTGGTGGGGGGGGGGGGGGCTTACAAGCGGTCGTGGGTTGAGGGTCTGCAAATACTGATATTTGTACAATTATTATTTTATGTTATTTTTGCCACTCCGCCGTCCCTACGACAAAGATATCGGTTATTTCAGACCGCTTGAGAGGCTACCTCGGCGATTGTCATGGTTGTATATCTTTTCGGAAAGCTTTTATACTGTTAAAAGATAAATGAAATAAACTTAATCTCTGGTTTTCTTTGACATGTACTGAACTCTCTCTAATGGCAAGGTTTTTTGCATGACTGCCCAAGTCCATTCAAGCAATGACTACAGAATGTAAGGAATACAAAAATATGCAGTTACTCACCGCGACACAAGGCAGCAAAAAGTACGGATTTTGTCGCCTACCCATTTTAAAAACTTTGAAATTCTCGAACTCCTTCGCATGCAAGTCTGAAGCCATAGTTTGCAGCCAATGCAGACTCTGTGCCTTTAAGAAGCCGGCTGGCTATAAACACGTGAACGTTGAACGCATGATGTGAGACCACAACGTGATTGGTTAAGTCGAATCACCTCATATCAACGTAAACAACGATAAGAGAACAGCTCGCATATTTATATATTGATTTATTCAATCGCCGAACTATTATCTGAGGTTTAGAACGCGCCTTTTTTGTTTAAAATGGCGTGCATTATATATATCGATAGGCAGCATACAAGGAACTTGGCGCGTGAATCCGGTTTTGAATGCCTGGACTGCGGACTCGGATCAGACAGTCTGCTATAAATTGCAACTATTTTCACCACGTCATGTGTTTATATCAAGATTAATTTTAATTAATCTTAAAAGAAAGCTCTCATTTATGCATCTAGCCTACGAAAACATCCGTCCTTCTTCGCTCCCGGCCCGAGTGGCGTTTCGCGTGAAAGACGAAACGAAGCGAAACGCCACTCGGGCCTGGAGCGAAGAAGGACGGCTGTTTTCGCAGGCTATTATGCATCAAAAAACTTTAAACTCTAGAAAGGGCCAACGGACAAATCAAAAGTACCGGAACCTGGTAGGTTCTGATCAGCAAATTTAAAGGCTTGAAGAAACTGAACACAGAAAGGCTGACCTACGGTTGGGGTTAACTGTTTTGTATTTTCCAATATTTCGTCAGGCACGGCCTGACTTCTTCATGGAAGAAGCCTGACGAAATACAGTCAACTCTCCGCTAACGGACACTCTCGTAAGCGGACAGCTCTACTTACGGACGGCTTTTTAAATCCCCGTTTTTACCTCTCAGTCAAACTTTCTATTTACACATTCCCGTAAACGGACACTCTCTCGTATGCGGACGCGGACACTTTGGAAAATGAAAATTGGATTTTTCTTTTTGTTTACGCTCTCTCGTAAGCGGACACACCATGTACGTAATTGACTCTTGGCAATGAAATTTGTCTTTAATTTGCATAAATCAACAAAAATATGACCTTTAACAGAGCAACAGAACAGCGGGGATCGCTTTTTACAAATTTCAATTTGTCCGAGGCAAAGCAAGCTGTCCGTTCAGTTAACCCCAACCGTACGGTCAGCCTTTCTGTGTTCAGTTTCTATTATGCATCAGTCAATGGCGAGGATATCTGTTTACAAACATTGACGTTATTTTCGCTCACGCGCGCAAAATTACTGGCGCGTGTGGGTGGACAGAGGCTCTTTCGAGCTGGTCAAATCTTTACTCACAGATGAATTTCCAACGCGATTTTCGTCAGGTATCGACACTCGGGTTTCCTTTAAACTTTGACAGTGAAGCATTATCTTGATATTCTAACTTTCCTCCAGGTTTCAGAGTGAAATATATATGTGAAGCGACAGTCGTTGACGTTCGCGAATAGTCATTTCTTTTGTTTTGATCGCTTTTTGCTGATGCGTAACAGTGCTCGTGACGTCACTGATATCTTCGCTATTGAAACCCCAGCCCCCGAGCCCCGGGACATAGCTAAACTTTTCAACATGGGCTAAACTTTTAAAACCCTTTAACAGTGACGTAGCTCCTTTAACTCCAACCGAACCCACTTGATTTTGCTTGGCTAAACAGGTTCTTCTATTTTTGTTTATTATTTCTGTCCAGCAGGTTCGTAAACCACTTCAGTTCTTGCACGCAGATTGTTACTGCATTACGGCGTCATTTTACTTTGTCAAAAGCTGCAGCTGTTGCTGCTGTCTAGGACAGAGTGATCTGCCTTTCCTAGCCTCTCCTAAGGAAGAGTGATCGAGTTCGCTTAGCCCGCATTGTCCTTGTTTATCCTTATGACGCATCATGCCGTCTGAACGACCTTGGGCTGACATTTGTAGTTCGGCTGCCGGGTATGCGACTCAAGCATAAAGACGAACACAAGACGTACTTTGCGTCTAGACGAACTATCTCTCGTAGTGCGTCGTTCAAGACGCATTTCCTCTAGACGCATAATGCATCTAGTGCCGGTCTTTATACTCAAGATGTATAACTAGACGAACTACAAATATCTACCCAAAATCGTCCAGCCTAAAAACGGCGAGGACACATTATCCTTCTGACTGTGATTGACAGGCTTGCAGTTGAACATCAAAAATATGCATATTCGGAAGTTGGATGTTAAACTGCGTGAACTTGAATGTGTAATACTTTAAACTGCAAAGTTAAATCGTGAAAAGACGATGTAAATCAGCAGTAACAGGAGTTTCCCCCTCCCCCTCCCCATATTCCTGTCACGACGTTTTCACAGACGCGGCAGCCTGAATTCGCGGTAAATCCAAAATAAAAATAGCTCTGAGCTATATTTACCGCGAATTCAGGCTCCCGCGGCAACCTCAGTGATCAGTGGTTCGGCCCTTATGTTCAGTGGACGTAATACTCGACCTAAGTTTATGAATTCATGGTAATAGATGTCCAGCAGTAGCAATTACATGATGAAAGAATGGCTGCATTGGTATCTCTCATTCTTTCATCATCTAATTGCTATTGTTGGACATATATTACCATTTAAAAGAAAAGTTTCTTCAAATTTCAATTCAAAATTCGACCAGCGCACTAAACGAACGGCACACTAAGGTAGCAGTGCGTCATGAAATACAGACATTTCCTGCCGACTTCTGTCTAGACATGTAGTGCGAGTTTACCTCGGTGTAAAAACCTGTGAATTTTTTCTTTGTTTTGTAGCTATTGTTAAGGTTAGGGCTATTATATTTCTTTGTTTTTACGTCACTGGTGAGTGTTACAGGTTCTTACACCGAGGATGAGCCTCTAGTGCTCACCCATATGTCAGCAATATAGATTTAAACTAGAAGAAGAGCCCGGTGGTACCAATTTTGGATAACGTTTCTTGCTCCCCTAAAGTAAAAACCCTTCGAAAGAAATGAGCTCCAAAGACAACTAATTCCGAAAGTAACCAGGGTCGTTTCTTTCTGGCGTTTGTAGTACATTGACTTCAAAAAGCTGAAAATTACAGCATACAGTCAACTCTCTCTTAACGGACACCTCTATAAGACGGACACCT
>JAHPZR010040813.1:7500-12978 GCA_019787425.1 Platygyra sinensis | reverse complement strand
GAAGAGTTCGAGTTCGAGTACGGACGATGCAGTCAGCCTGAAGAGTAGTAACCACAACTCGTTTAAGATCTGCAATACATGTATGTAATTTCGTTGCTCTTTCATTCATTGTCAATGAGCCATATTTCAAAGATTACTCAAAATTCTCTGAACTTTCGGTGTGGATCAAGTCTTTACTTTTGTTAACTGCGAAGAAAATGACTATTATTGTGTCGATTCATTGGAACAATTCAGTTTTGGCAGCCGCAGGCACCGCAGGAGCAGCTAGGCAAAGGGTCGTACCAGGGGTTCTCTGGCGCGATTCACGAACGGAACAAATAGAGGATCAAGGAACACGGATATAAAAATTTCGTTTTCCCAAATCACAAAAATAACCATGTAGGATACTCTTTTGAATAACCCAAGAAAGAGTGTCTGAAATAAGCAAAATTGCGAAGTGCTAAGTCAAGGTTCCATATTGAAAATCGCATACCTAGTCACTCTCCATAGACGACTTTGACTATTCGGAAGACTTGCGTCTCAAAATCACGTAATAATTCAAGTTCTTTACGGGTCATTCAAAACCTTCAGATCACGAGTCACGAAGAATAATTTGCTAGATTCACGTTTCACGGAAAATAAAATCAGCTGATCACACATCACCGGAATACCTCTGTACGACCCTCTTGTAGCCTGCGTGACAGGCGTCCGAAGGGGAGGGAAAGGGGAAAGACGAAACCCTCTAGGCAAACACAAGGGCTCCACTCTAACCTGCGATCAGGCGTCTGTTTTTTTTTTGTTGTTGTTGTTGTTGTTGTTGTCAAAAAGTAAGAGACCCCTGATCGCAGGCTAGCTCCACTCTTTCTCTAGAACTTTTCTTTGCCGATATATTCCCATGCTGCTTCGGTTTTCCCGTTCCCTCACCAACTGTATCTGGGTTTCCAAGATTGGAGCATAGATTTTCACTCTGTTCGTGGCTTGTGCCGGCTCGTTGTATATAGTCTGGCGGCATAACTCGAAATTTCAGGCCAATTGTGCACTTTTTGATACAAGCATAAAATTTGGCACATTGATAGCAGTCACCAATACGAGCATTTTCAGATATAGTGCCAAGTTGGACGTCCACTGGTTTCCATGGAAACCACACTTTTTTTTTAAATTCATGGATTTCCTTTGGTCATACCCTAGTTTATCGGCAATTTGATTTCAATGCTTCCAACTTGTTTACCAAGTTCTATTTGTTTAAGCATATGGCGCGTTGCCCTTAACTGCGTGTTGTCCTGGAAACAAAAAATTAACATCCCACATTTGCTGAAAATGAAAGAAAGCTCTGCGTCTTGCCGATGGGCCTCAGGTTGGTTAGAACATTGTCTGCAATAAAACCTACAGAGTTTTAGGTGTTCTTAAATTTCCGCATCACAATAAAGTTAACTTAGTCACGAATGCATTGGCCATCACACACACAAAGACAAGATAAGATATATAAGATAAGTTAACTTTTGATACATCTTCTTAAAGGTTTTTCGAAAACTATTTAAAAGCAGTGTAGTAACACATTTCCACATCATCATTGCCGCAGTTCTTTTTACAACGACAATAGAACAGCACTTTGCAGCTAGCAGCTGTCGTGGCTGCATCTACCCCTGTCTACCTAAATGTGTAGTCAGACGGGAAGTACAGGGGCTGAACTCTTAAAGAAAAGAACATGGTATGCCCTCCTAATCTGACAACGGGCGCTTTCACCTGCAGAGATAGTCAATAATATCGACCACTACACTTTGTGGTTAACCGCTATATGTCTTCACGGCACCCGCGGTATTCAGTGCACTAATTCAACACCCTAATGAAGCATGCTACATATCAAGGAGGATACACGTGGGAACAAGGAAACATTCCAACCATTCCACGACCGGATCTGCCACTCCTACAAGATGTGACAACCATGCACTGTTACACTTGGCTATCAACAGGCCAAAGAGCATGTAGTCTGTCAACAATTTTTTTTTTTTTTTCTAAGCTGAGTATGTTTGCGTGCAGCATGCAACCTATACATGGTAAACACGAGTCTCTTGACTTTTGACATGCGAGGGCATTCTTTGGATTTACTGGCGGGCTTCATGACTGGAATTTAGCGTTTCTTGCTGGTGCAAAGTCTGGGGTAATGATTCCTTTTGGCAGTTCTGAGGGAATCGAGAGGGAAAGGTCTGGTGGCTTCAGGTATTTAACTGAGCATTTCTTAACGTTCTATGATTAACTCATCGCATTGATATCGTTTTCCGCAGAGGAAGCGGAAAAACATCAGTCATTCTATGTCTGCGTTAAACACTAGCAATACCACTTTAACTTGGGTGTCAGCAGTCAATAACACGCATAGAGTGTATCTCTTGCTATTCTGCCGCTACGCCTTTTGCAAAACCCTTTTCTCGAGTCGCTTTCTAGAATTTTGTTTGTGTGAAATCAACTCAGATGTAGTAATAGATTGGCGGTTGCATTTTTCTTTCTTCTGATGACTTTTCCATTATGTTGTCGCCCGCGGTTGCCCAGCGCTGCTAGACAACCCAGGTGATATCAGTTGGCTCCAAGGGAAGTCATGTCAATTATGTTAGCTTAGACATTAGATTCAAATGGCATAACTCGTGAGAAACAGATGAGACCCTGGATCGGAGTCTACAACCATTGTGCACGCCCGATGGTCAGTTCCTTCCAAAAGGAACATACTAGAACATCTTTGCTTCTAGAAAATACTTCGTGTTAGTTTACTGCTTCATTGGTCAAGACAGTTTCCTTTTAAATAGTTCTCTTTGGTTCTTCCGGATTCCACAAGATTTATGACAACTGGCACAATGACTTTTAAAGGTCCATTCTCTCAAATCAGCCCATGCCTTCCTTTATATGTAAAGCTCGCCATTTTGTCTTTCTAACAACGGTTTGTGATGTACGTATTTTCATCCAATTTCATAGAAAAAAATTAGATTGTGATGCTGCTCCTATCATTCGAACTAAACGAAAGTGTTGCAGAAATGTAGAGATTTGTGCAGATTTATGCAAATTATGGCCTTCATTCAATTAATATTTTTCGGTGGAAAATAACCTCTACTTGAATAAAAAAGGGACAAAATTGACAATTCTAATCATACGTGCATTAATAACCTGAAAACGTAAAAGAAAACCGTGAATTAATTTTCAAACAAGAAGCTATATCTCAGAAAGAAATAGTGTTTCGTTTCCGGAAAGATATCCAGTCTCAGAAAGGCTCGTGTTTTGATATCTTGTGCATGAGAAGTCCCGGGGTGAGGGGGATTTGTGCTAATGCGCTGCTTTGTGATTCGCTTAGTTGCCAGAGCTTGGGGTTTTTCGTCCAGGCGGGATACAGTACTGGAACTATGGTTGAAAAGGAAGAGCTATAAATTAATTCAAGTTTTCCACATATCACCGCACTTGGAAATGTATTTATATGTGATACTTTCCTGTGACTCTACCCAAGGAGAGAAGGGTACTCCCATATATGGGTATAGGTATGCCCAACCTGAGAAGGTATGTTTTTTTGAGACATTTAGGTCAGAAAAAGAGTATCCAATTTGGTCATTTTGGTCTCAAACTGGGCATGGTTTTGCACTCAGTTAGTCTTGCATTTGGTATATTCAGTCTTTTTAAAAGAAGCTAGTTTTTCATCATTATCGATAAGACCAGGATTCAAACAATAGTTGATAAGGCAGGAGATCCAGGAATCTCAAATTTTATGATATAGGGCACTAAGGCAGGTTTGCGATAGGGCATACAGTTAAGGGACAGGTCATAAATAGGGTTGAAAATCGCAGGTTTTGGTCTTAACTAATTAAGCAGGGCAAATGCTTCAGGAAGCGGGCCGCACGGCCCCGCCAAATTTTCGCAAATGTGAAATTATTGTGTGTGAGGCTAAATAACGCTAAGAGGTAAAAGCATTTGACACATAATTTTTCCATTTCTGTGCCAGGAAGTGCTTGATTGGAATGCCTGCTGCGGCACTCTTCGTTTTGTTGTCGTTGCTGCAATATATTTTTCTTTCAAAAAGGACGTGTTACGTGTGACGAGAGTTATGCAATTATTTACGCAGTTCACCTTCGGCTTAATTATGAAGCCAAAATACAAATGTTATCGGTGTTTTCATGGAAACCAGCTCAGCCACGGTATCTCAAAACAAAAAGATTGTTATTTCTAAAAGCTTATGATAGGACGCGCTCCACAAGAAGTGAAGTTTCTCAAATTGTGGCGGAAAATTTGACAAATTCAATTAAATCTATAAAATGTCGACACCTTATAAGAAAGCCATATTGTACCTCTTTTGCAATACAGCAAGGTTAATTAAAATACAATTTGATGAATTAGTTACCTTCCACAGAATATCGTTTCTGTCACTGGTATAGTCCAAGCGTTCCAAGTGCGTGTTCTTTTCCCGTAAGCGTCCACAGAAAATCGGCGGGATTGTTATTCCTGACAAGTCCGATTTCACCAAAGTTATGTCGCCGTTGTGATCTCTAATCACATTTAAATCAAGGCAAGTAAACAGCTACCTTCGTCTCTTTAGAATCAACAAGAAGCGTTCCGTCTGACTTAAAACATTCAAGTTTATCAGTTATTTCTGCCTGCATGTGGCCATTTGTACGTTCCGTTTGATTTTCCGTGACTCGAAATTAAATTAGTTTTCACAGGATGTTTTTTTGCTGCGCATGTTTTTATCTTGTGGAATTAACCAGGCGTGACATTGATAACTCCCTCATACTTTACTATGTGAAATAAATCACTCCTAAAACGAAAATCAGTACCATTTTCTTTGTTGACACTAAAACAAAAACTAACTGCTTCAATCGGCTTAAAATATCTCATTGGGGGTCAAATCGCGTGGTGTGGGCGGCGTCGTCTATCCTCGAATAATATAGTTCCCGTTTTACTATCACTAACGCGATTAGAAGTCGTCATGTTCGTAGTCATGTCTAGTTGTCACTCGCCCAGAATGGCCGCGACACATCCGGGAACTTTGTTTTATGTGAGCCGGCGCTAAATTCAAAGTCGATTAGAGACATGTGTGCGAGATAATAACAAAGGCGGCCAACCAGGCCGCGTGCGTTTCCTCTGTTTCACACGGGCATATTAACTCACTCTCGCCTGGTAGTAGCATATGGAAAAAAATTGTAGAGAAAGGATCAATTTACGATTTAGAACAACAAACAAAATTGTTTTTACAAGTCTCTACAAGTATTTAATCAAATTTGCTTTGAATTATAGTCTATTTTTGGGAGCTTTCTTGTATGGAAGCTTTTCTTCAAGGGGAAATATTCCGAAGAACTGATCAGTTTAAGTTTACGGGTAGCATATGGATAAGTTAGTACCGGATGTCAGGAACGATCCTACCAATTTTCGCTGGTTTACGACGCCTACAAGTACTATCGAAATGTCAGTTTTTCTGGAAAGCCCTCCCTACACCGCTGATGTGAAAGAAACCACACATGATGTTAGTAGCCT
>JAHPZR010040813.1:0-2500 GCA_019787425.1 Platygyra sinensis | reverse complement strand
AATGGAAAAGTCATCAGAAGAAAGAAAAATGCAACCGCCAATCTATTACTACATCTGAGTTGATTTCACACAAACAAAATTCTAGAAAGCGACTCGAGAAAAGGGTTTTGCAAAAGGCGTAGCGGCAGAATAGCAAGAGATACACTCTATGCGTGTTATTGACTGCTGACACCCAAGTTAAAGTGGTATTGCTAGTGTTTAACGCAGACATAGAATGACTGATGTTTTTCCGCTTCCTCTGCGGAAAACGATATCAATGCGATGAGTTAATCATAGAACGTTAAGAAATGCTCAGTTAAATACCTGAAGCCACCAGACCTTTCCCTCTCGATTCCCTCAGAACTGCCAAAAGGAATCATTACCCCAGACTTTGCACCAGCAAGAAACGCTAAATTCCAGTCATGAAGCCCGCCAGTAAATCCAAAGAATGCCCTCGCATGTCAAAAGTCAAGAGACTCGTGTTTACCATGTATAGGTTGCATGCTGCACGCAAACATACTCAGCTTAGAAAAAAAAAAAAAAATTGTTGACAGACTACATGCTCTTTGGCCTGTTGATAGCCAAGTGTAACAGTGCATGGTTGTCACATCTTGTAGGAGTGGCAGATCCGGTCGTGGAATGGTTGGAATGTTTCCTTGTTCCCACGTGTATCCTCCTTGATATGTAGCATGCTTCATTAGGGTGTTGAATTAGTGCACTGAATACCGCGGGTGCCGTGAAGACATATAGCGGTTAACCACAAAGTGTAGTGGTCGATATTATTGACTATCTCTGCAGGTGAAAGCGCCCGTTGTCAGATTAGGAGGGCATACCATGTTCTTTTCTTTAAGAGTTCAGCCCCTGTACTTCCCGTCTGACTACACATTTAGGTAGACAGGGGTAGATGCAGCCACGACAGCTGCTAGCTGCAAAGTGCTGTTCCATTGTCGTTGTAAAAAGAACTGCGGCAATGATGATGTGGAAATGTGTTACTACACTGCTTTTAAATAGTTTTCGAAAAACCTTTAAGAAGATGTATCAAAAGTTAACTTATCTTATATATCTTATCTTGTCTTTGTGTGTGTGATGGCCAATGCATTCGTGACTAAGTTAACTTTATTGTGATGCGGAAATTTAAGAACACCTAAAACTCTGTAGGTTTTATTGCAGACAATGTTCTAACCAACCTGAGGCCCATCGGCAAGACGCAGAGCTTTCTTTCATTTTCAGCAAATGTGGGATGTTAATTTTTTGTTTCCAGGACAACACGCAGTTAAGGGCAACGCGCCATATGCTTAAACAAATAGAACTTGGTAAACAAGTTGGAAGCATTGAAATGAAAATGCCGATAAACTAGGGTATGACCAAAGGAAATCCATGAATTTAAAAAAAAAGTGTGGTTTCCATGGAAACCAGTGGACGTCCAACTTGGCACTATATCTGAAAATGCTCGTATTGGTGACTGCTATCAATGTGCCAAATTTTATGCTTGTATCAAAAAGTGCACAATTGGCCTGAAATTTCGAGTTATGCCGCCAGACTATATACAACGAGCCGGCACGAGCCACGAACAGAGTGAAAATCTATGCTCCAATCTTGGAAACCCAGATACAGTTGGTGAGGGAACGGGAAAACCGAAGCAGCATGGGAATATATCGGCAAAGAAAAGTTCTAGAGAAAGAGTGGAGCTAGCCTGCGATCAGGGGTCTCTTACTTTTTGAACAACAACAACAACAACAACAAAAAAAAAACAGACGCCTGATCGCAGGTTAGAGTGGAGCCCTTGTGTTTGCCTAGAGGGTTTCGTCTTTCCCCTTTCCCTCCCCTTCGGACGCCTGTCACGCAGGCTACAAGAGGGTCGTACAGAGGTATCCCGGTGATGTGTGATCAGCTGATTTTATTTTCCGTGAAACGTGAATCTAGCAAATTATTCTTCGTGACTCGTGATCTGAAGGTTTTGAATGACCCGTAAAGAACTTGAAATATTACCTGATTTTGAGACGCAAGTCTTCCGAATAGTCAAAGTCGTCTATGGAGAGTGACTAGGTATGCGATTTTCAATATGGAACCTTGACTTAGCACTTCGCAATTTTGCTTATTTCAGACACTCTTTCTTGGGTTATTCAAAAGAGTATCCTACATGGTTATTTTTGTGATTTGGGAAAACGAAATTTTTATATCCGTGTTCCTTGATCCTCTATTTGTTCCGTTCGTGAATCGCGCCAGAGAACCCCTGGTACGACCCTTTGCCTAGCTGCTCCTGCGGTGCCTGCGGCTGCCAAAACTGAACTGTTCCAATGAATCGACACAATAATAGTCATTTTCTTCGCAGTTAACAAAAGTAAAGACGTGATCCACACCGAAAGTTCAGAGAATTTTGAGTAATCTTTGAAATATGGCTCATTGACAATGAATGAAAGAGCAACGAAATTACATACATGTATTGCAGATCTTAAACGAGTTGTGGTTACTACTCTTCAGGCTGACTGCATCGTCCGTACTCGAACTCGAACTCTTCAAC
>JAHPZR010040812.1:20000-22500 GCA_019787425.1 Platygyra sinensis | reverse complement strand
TTCCGAAGGAGTCCGAAGTCTTCCGAAGTCTTAGGACAAGTATAAACGTGAGCCCGCACCCAGTGCTTTTCACTCCAAAAATCAGAGATCACAAGGAAGGTATTGTCATTTATTCATTTTACACATGGTTTTTGTTCCTTACATGGGTCTGAGTTAACATAGTTTTGGAAATTGTGTCAAGAAAGACGGCAGCAACTCACATTTTTCAATCAGGCGTGCAAGCATGAGCCGGTGTGAGATCGAAGTTTTCAACCCGCAGGCGTGAGACTCGCGCCTTAGGCGTGAGAGTTGGCAGGTATAAGATGAACCCAACAACAGACAAGGAACAGTTTACAGGATCACATCCTCAAATCTGCCAGGCTTCCTACATTGGTGAGATTGGCAGAAACCTTAACATGTGAGTGACTGAACAAAACACACACAACCTTAAAACCTATTAATAATAAAATAGTTATTGGTACAATTACCCTGACAATGGTCTCCACTTCTTAATTTCAAAAAATTGAGTTCCTGTGTGATTGTATCTGTTAGTGTTAAGAAACATAAAGTGATTTACAAGTCAGAAATTATTTTTCAAATACAAGTGTATAAGTTTCAGACAGTTTTATTCCAGACAAACATATAATTCAATAATCTGGGAAGCAAAAAAATTGAAATCCATTTGCCCAGTACATTTCAGTTTTCATTTGGCCCTGCTAAAATATTACCTGCACTATAGGTGTGCAATGTTCATACCTTAATATCTACTACACCTACAGACTAGGTACTGTATTAATGATCAGTGATAGACTATAACAGACAAACACAAGCAAAGTTGCTTGCATTTTATATTAATCCATAGTTTTCAACTCATTGTTTTGCTTATCTTGCAGTCTTAAAGGGCCCATTAACCAATTCCTGCATGCATTTGTGCACAATTTGCTAAGGAGGTGGAATTTCACTTCCAGTTACTTACATCAGCCTGTGCATGGAAAATAAAAACAACTCAATAAATAACAAATTTGCTTACATTTCAGACGTTTTTTCTTTGTTTCATAAAAATATGCAAAATAAGAAAAGTACAAGGATTAAGAATAATAAGGGAAAAACAGAAAAACAGGAGCAAAAGAAAGAGAAAAACTAACTCCGCATGATTTTGTTTGATCTAAACAAAGTGTGCTGGTAGTGTAAACTATACCTGGCACAAAATATGATCGACGAAAAGCGTAGAGTTTTTCGGCTCCTCTACGACCTCTACAGCTTGTTGTACATTTGAGTAGAACAAAGCAGTTCAGTATAGAGTAGAGTAGTATTATTACAAGTGTACTATGTAAATCCAGTTAAGAGAAATCTGCTCCACTCGACTCTTACAAGTATACCGCGCTAGCTACGCTACTCGTCTCTTAAGTCTTCTCTACTCTATTCTATGATGGTATACTGTACCCTACTGTACTCTAATGTACTCTACTCCCCGTACGAAACGAGCAGATCTGTTTATAGTCTGCTACAGATCTGCTGGCACATCTGTAGCAGATCTGCAGACAATCTACAGATGATCTACAGATTATCTGCAGATCATCTGCAGAATGTCTGCAGAATATCAGCAGAATGTCTGCAGAACGTCTGCAGGATGATCTGCAAAAAGTCTGCAAATTTGCAGACGCTCTGCAGACGAAATCAGCCTATCATGTTAAACAAAAAGACCACAAAATACACCAATCAAACAACGTTTATTTAAAAGATAGACGATAGGAGGTCGATCTGTTATTCATCAAAAGCAATTAATATTGACAGGTAAGCAAATAATAATACTAGAGGAATTTAAAGTATTTTTCTTAGCGTGACTGATTTTCCATGCATTCCAAACGAATAATAAAACCTCGAGTAGCAACCACTCCTTTCGAAAAATCTAGGTTTCGCATAGCGTGTGAGCAACGAGGGAGCTTGGCTAGGCTTTGCATGCTTTGTTTCATTCCCTTGGCAGGTTACCCAGTATTTACAGAAACGAGATCGAGTAAACTGGATACTGAGTGAGATTCATTTCTTTTCTCGTTTGCGCTTGGCACCTGCTTGACATGAAGGCAGTTTAAAGGGGGAAAGGAACGAAAGTGGTAAGTCATAGCTAGAGTACATGAAAAATGCACAAAACGCCTTCTGTATCGATTTTTCCATTCGCTTTGTAGCTTGCTTACATTTATCAACAGATATCAAAAATATTCGTTCATTAGGTACTTGGTTCACGGTGTAGCATTCCATTGTGGCCTAAAGTCAACCTTCGATTCCTGAACAGCTTGTTGCGATATTCCAGCACACCAAGGCCAAGGGAAGACTGTAATTAAGAGAGGTCGCTCTTTATGGAACACTGAAAGGATCTTGACCCACACTGTTATCACATGCTGAGTATCTAAGTACGCTTACACATTTGTAACAAGTTCAGATAATTAATGCATTGTATTCTAGTAGGTAGTACTGGCTACGGCCCTGACTCTACTCTACTCTACTCTATTCAACTCTACTCTAC
>JAHPZR010040812.1:0-15000 GCA_019787425.1 Platygyra sinensis | reverse complement strand
ATGAGGTTATTTAACAAATAAATTTTTCTTAGCAACAGCTCCAAATGATCGGTAAATGGACTCTAAAGTTTTGAATATTAAATAGTCCTTGATTAAAAATAATTTATCACTAACAAGATTACTGAAGCTCATTTGAATTGCTCTTATGGCACCCAATGGGACCCCCAAACTTCCATTTTCACTTCTCAAAAAGCAAAATTTACTTGATCCAGACAACTGGAACTGGGATTTTTCCTGCTCTGTTCATTTATTGTAAGGATACTGTAGCTGTTGCAAATAGTTGTGAATCACTCCAAGCCTCTCTTCCACTGACATGACAGGTGTAAACACAGGAGCAGCTGCATATGGCACCTAGAAGTCAATATAACCATACACTATATGCATTATCCAGTTATGAAAACAAAATAATATTCCCCTGGAACTCCCTAATAGGGGTGACTATTGAGGACATTTTAACTATTGCAATTGTATTACAATAGACCTTACGCAAAAATGGCTGCCTTAAAATTATTCTTTTGTTCATATTCAAAATAGCCTCACTAACCTTGTTCACAATAACAAATTCTTTACATTTTTTGTCTCAAAAACGAAGTTAGTGAGGCTATTTTAAACATGAACAAAAGAATAATATTAAAGCAGCCATCTTTGCATAGGGTCCATAGGTCACATGGATATTGTGATATTATTGTGATAGTGTAGGTACTATTGTAATAATAATTGCGATAGTTTTCAGGAATATCTGTGTCTTCTTAATGCCTTACACTTAAAGAAATATCTAAGAAGTAGTAACTAGTCAATACAGGTACTGAGGAACACAATGGATGGTGTGACCCCATTGTTGGTTCAAGAATCAAGACGCTAAAAATGCTACAATCTAAGACATAATTAGTTGGGACACTTGAGCTGAACTTTGATTTTAACTTATTTATATTGCCTGCTCCCTCTCCCCTTTTAATGTTGCCTTAGAATTATTTTTTTCTTGCCTGAGCAACCAAGTATTTAAACCGTTCTGATTTTTGTCATCATTGAGGGGGGAAAGAGCGAACACTGTCCCAACAATTATGTCTTAGATTCTAGGTGCGGTTTATTAGGCAGATTGTTTTAGGTTTCTATTTTACCTTTATCTGGGTGGAAAAAGGTGTCTTTGTTTTCCAAATAAGTTAAAATGTTAGAAGTATAGAAACTATCGAAACTATCAATAGTTTGCTACACTATCGCAATTGTTATCGATATTCCATTTTCACTATCGATCCATGCTATCGCAGCATTAACATCACAATGCATTGATACATGTAGTTCGATGTATTGTTACACCCTTACTCCCTATTGGATTGAGTGGCACTATCTTAACACCATGAAGAAGGATTTTGAGGTCTTTCCTTTTGAGGTACAGGGAAGAACTTTATTAGACAAAATTGCACAGGTCAATTATTTCAATAGTCAATAAAAATTGATCATTGTCAATCAACTTGGATGCTAATCAATTGACAAATATCGGAAGTCGATTAAAGTCGATCAAATGATTTCTTGTGATAAACGACTTTGATCGATTTTGATTGAATTCAGTTGGCAAATAAAGGAAATACAAAATACCAACATATGGCAGGATTTAATAAAAAGTATTACTGAGTATTGAAAGTACCTGTGACTGGCAATGACTGCCCTTGTTTTGCATCTGAACAAGGCTAGATCTGGCAGGATTTACTGTGTTTAAACTAGCTCATTTAATTTTCTGATAATGAATGACATTAATTCACTGTATTTACTGTCATGTGTAGGTTGTGGACTGGTGCAACAACCACAGCCTGAGCAAAGAGAAGCAAGAGATATACAAACCCAGCAAATTTAGCAAGGGTGGAGATCGCGAGTCGTAACAGCCGTGATTTTTCTGCATCCTCGTCTTTCTTTGGCTCTCTCTGTTCCCAGGGTCTCTCATCTTTGTGACTTGCGGGAAGAGAGAACCTGGGAACTAGGCTGGTTCAAATTATGTTACAGGGTGAGATTTAGCTCAGCTGGCACTGTTAAGCAATCACTTCTCAATATAATTAAAACATTTAATTCTGTGATGAATAACACACCACTTGGTTTTTTTATTAACATAAATATTTACTTAAGAGTTGTTTACACCTCCATAACATGGTAACTTGAATTTCATGGCCTATTGAAAAATGTGACTGCATTTTTGTCAATAAAATTGATAACCAGTTGAAAATCTTGTGATCATCAACTTTTATTGACAAATTAAACTTGTCCATTGACAATTGTCGACAAACATTCAGTACTCTCGACTTGACTTATTGACTATATTTTTGATGATCGACTTTGATTGTTACATCCTGTATAAAGACCTTGACTCATTCCATGCCCTAAAGGCCTGCAAACGAGAAATGCAATCAAAAGTAGAATAGCTTGAGCACATCTTCTCGTTCGATTTTATTTCGTATGACTTCAAATACAAAACATTTGCCATAGTAGAGGTTACCTTAACTAGCTGCTGGCTGCTCCGTACACTATGGACCATCTGAGCTCCTTTGGGATGTATTTTCTCCACATGGCGCCACATTCTTTCCCACGTTTTCTTTCCTATTGGAAAACCATCCTTATTGACATAAAACAACACTCCACTTTCATCTTCACTTGGAACTTCGTCTTCACAGAAACGAGCTTCATCAGCCATGGTGTCGATATCAGCTTATTTGTCTGCATATCATTGTTCTTTACCACTCCACGCGTTATCCAAATCGGAAAGGAAAGAAAACTTTGTAAAAGCAACAATCGCACCACACACAACTGTCGAAACAACTCACAATCTGTTGCGGTTACCATGTAACCAAGCCAAATACATGACGTACCTACCATCCTATTGGAAATGAACACTGTTCTATCGCGGACTCACAGGATAATATACGGCGGCGCTGGACAGCCAATCAGAGAGAATCTAATATTTTGTTGGAGTGCCACATCACACATCTATCTTATCTGAAATTTCACTCTAAATTTACTTGTTTTTATTTCACCTTCAAAATGTCTTCCTGGCTAAGCAATAATTTAACAGGCGGTCTATCCAGTTTATCTAATTTTACAGGGCAAATTTCTTCCTTTACCCGGGAAATGTTGACAGAGGGAACAGAGGAAGTTTCAGGTAAGATTTGTGTGTTCTGGTTCAGTTGGCAGTTTCGTGTTATAAGTGTTTTTCAGTTGTATCCTGTGAACTTGTGCTTTTCAAGTGAATGACATCGACATTGCTTAAAATGCTGCATGGACCTCTCTCTGTCGCTGAACTTCGCAGAGTGGGGGAGGTGTTTTATTTGTACATGTTTTCATAAGCTCCACTTAAATTCTATTAATAGACCCTTCAGCAGAGCTTCAAGTTGCCCAAGCTCGCATTAATGATCTTGAGGCACACATTTTAACTCAAAAAGCTGAGGTGAGTTTTGCTTCATGTGCATATAAACGTTAGTTAACCAGGAATGCTAGCTTCTTATCTTGTTATGACTTATTGTTAAACTGCCAGTATTTTCAATATTTTTGTTCTTTAAGTGCCAGGATTTTCAACGATGCTAGTTCTGTGCAAAGAGATCTGGAGATGTCCCTTTAGGTCTCTTTTTTTTAAACTTAAACATAGCTTTATTATTTATATACAGCTAAATACATGGGTATATGATCTAATGCAAGAGTAGAAACAGCTTGTTGGGGTCATTCCCAGGATGTCTTATTCGGGGGGAGGGGGAGGTAACACTTACTGTAATATCTTGCAGTAAAGACAAATAATATAAGGTTCTATCTATGTTTAAATATCTCTTTTTGTTCCTAAGATAGTCAAGTTTTTGAAGCAATGGCATTATACACTCAACCAAATTTTGATGAAATATGATGAATAAAGTTATCTCAGCCAATTTGTACTAGAAATGTTTGATTGTTTGCATTAAGATTCTACTGAATGTGCTCCACAATAAGAACTTGACATTTTTGTTATAATGACAACATATTACCTCCCCATTATCAAAGGGTTTTCTAACCAGCTTTGCCAATTGTTTGTGATATTTGCTAATGGTGCCTCATATACATGGTCCAGTAAGCTTATAAATATGCTTGCTTGAATTTGTAGCCTCGTTATGGTTTACATTTTACAGGCCATCTGATAGGGTGCGGAAAAAAATGGAAAATTATGCGGAAATTTTTGGCAATATTATGCGGAAGAAAGTGACGATTATGCGGAAAAGACGACAGATTATATGGAAATTTCTAAAAATGATAAAGTTGTTCCCTTGGCTTTTTCAAACGTATAAAACACACATTAACGTCTTACCAAGAATTTACCAAGAACTTCTTCATGACATGTTTGACCTTTCGCTGCCATTCGTGGACAGGTATTTCTTCATTCAACGCAAGTTTTCCTCGATTTTCCATAGTTTTTTCCTCTGAAGCTTCGTAACCAGGCATTAAATTGGACGAGGAAAACTGGATACCGAAAGTCCGAAAACTACATGTAGAGCCCAGGCCCAACACCAGAAGATGCATGGAACGCCTGGAGGTTTAAAATTGTTTACGAATAAAAAGGCGTGTTTTGGTCGCTGTTTTGGGTGAATAACTTCTTCAAAATGACCAATCTCCGCTATTTTTGCTTCTGAGGATGGTAAGCAGTTGCTTTCTCGCTTATATGCAGCAATTTTCTAGTTTTGTGTGGAAAAATGCCTTAAGGATGCGGAGGATGCGGAAGTAGGCGAATTATGCGGATCTGCACCACTGCATCCTGTCAGATGCCCTGATTTTAGCTGAAAATCCCTGGCATATTGAAATTAAGTGGGTAGGGACTGGAAAAGAGCAAGTTGCCATGGGAACAGAACTTTTTTTGTAGCTGTAGGTGTGATTTCTATAGAACTATTAGCCTACCAAGTTTCAATGGTCTGAATATTTTCCCCATTCCTGATTGGTTAAAACTGCATGCATAATTCACCATAACCAGCTGCTGTTGACCAAATATGAACCAATGATCAAAAGTGCAGCCTGCTG
This sequence comes from Platygyra sinensis, assembly GCA_019787425.1. NCBI lineage: Eukaryota > Metazoa > Cnidaria > Anthozoa > Scleractinia > Merulinidae > Platygyra > Platygyra sinensis. The sequence goes on along the minus strand of JAHPZR010040812.1, from coordinate 9,987 downwards.
CTGTTTAGTGAACCATTGACCAAGAAAACCTGGGGTCAAGGTTGGTCAATTTTTGGTGAGTGGAAAAACAAACAGAGAAATTGGGAAACTCCTTTAAGAACGGGGAAATGTTTTGAATGAATAATAAAGCAATTATTGAATTCGGCTTTCGTAGGATATGAAAAATTCTGCAGATCCCGGAGGGTGTTATCCACCCCGGCTTTCGACCTCTGTGGATAACAGCCTCCTTGATCTGCAGAATTCTTCATATCCTACTCAGCCTCATTCAATAATTGGTAATTACAGTGTATGTAGGGTTGAGTGTATGACATCATCAGTCATCTCATTTGCATAGTTAACACATTTTCTGAACTTAAATATATCCAGAACTAATGCAGATTGTTTTATTCTTTCATCAAATTCTATGTGATACCCCTAAAAAATAAACGGGTAAAAAATTGGACTTAGTACCACTTAAAAATGAGAATGTTGGTCAAGTTATTTTTTGAACTTATTATTAACTGAACACTTGGAACCAAAAAAAAACCAGTAAGATAGTCTCACAAATGAGACTATTGCTCTGTTCCAATTTTGGTTTAAAATTGTAAGATATGTAGGCCTACAATATTGCGTTGATTTCAGAGCCCAACTAGTTCCAGGTCTTAACCCCCACTGTTTTTGACCTGTCCAGAAATGATGTTCACTTTTTCAGATGGCTAAAAAGCTTTATGTATTCAAACGCTTGTCAATCTCTTGCTACTTGAGCTATTTGGTCTGCAAGGGATCTTATGTGTCCATGTTTATTTAGCATCAGATCATTCTTTCTTACTACCTTAATTGTCTTTTTTTCTTGTTAGTATGAGAGACTGAAACAAAACAATGATGAACTTCATGTGAGACTTGAGGCCTCTGAACTTCAGATCAGCAATATATCTAAGGAATACAGGGCTCAGTTACACAACAAGGAGGTAATAGTTAACCCTTTAGTGCCCGAGGGGTCTCCCTTTGACGAGTAAAATCGTCTGGCGTTAGACAGAGTAAAATCTATAAGTCACTATTGGGCATTAAAGGGTTAAAGGAGATAGTCTTTTAACCCTTTAGTGCCCGAGGGGTCTCCCTTTGACGAGTAAAATCGTCTGGCGTTAGACAGAGTAAAATCTATAAGTCACTATTGGGCATTAAAGGGTTAAGGTTACTTGAAAAGGCCAAAGCTGACTGAACTGTTACGATTTTCTTCATTTAGTACTAGTAAGCTTGAAGAAATCTGTTAGCTCTAGAAGTGAATAATTTCTAGGGACAGAGTTTAGCACAAGGCAAGTTGGTTCAATTTTTTAAAAAATTCACTTTCCTTTTTCTTGATATGGTTTGACTATAATTATTGTTGTTTAAGAAAAATACAAAAAAACTACTGTTAGGTTTAACTCAAAACATTTTTCCACTGCAGATGCAATAGAGAAGCTAAGATTGTGTTTTGCATTTTGAAACAATATAAGCTTACAGTCTTTCCTGTAAAACTGTGAACACCAGAGAAAATTTCTGGAATGTTTATTGTTTCGCGACCAATAAGAAGCGAGATGAAACCGCAAAAAATAACCGCCAAACCGCAGCATGCATTAGTCACGACTTCATTCGAAACAATGAACTGGCTTTTTCTTCCAAGGAACTGGCTTTTCTTTCACGACTAACCTTCAAAAACCAAACTACCGAATTCGGAATAGACCTAGAAGCAAGTGTAAATTGTCAAAATTTACAACGGTACAAGTTTTCGGATGAAGGCTTCTGGGCTACAAAAAAATACGGATCGCAAATCACCAATCACAGCCAACTAGCATGACCCTTTGAACTGCACGTGAATCACACCGGTCAGCCCCGCTTCTGATTGGCTCGTTATTTTTTGCTCTCAGACGCGCTGTCTATCCTTATCTGATCCTATCTACTCGATTCAACATCGCTTTCCCGTAATATGTCACTAAACATATCATTCATATCTACTCTTTGCATACATGTATAAATAAGCTGAAATACAAAAAGAACAATTTCAGTATTTGAAAACGGTAAAATTGAAGATTTGTCGTGGAAGAAAAAGCCAGCTCGTTGTTTCGAATCAAGTCATGACTAATCATGCTGCGGTTTGGCAGTTATCTTTTGCGGTTTCATCTCGCATTTGATGGGTTGCGAAACAATAAACATTCAAAAAATTTTCTCTGGTGTTCACGGTTTTACGGGAAAGACTATAAAACTATTGGTACAAAAAATATTTCTTCGCAGAGCCTGGCCATCAATTAATTTTGTGGAGAAGTGTTCCCCTTCTCCCTGCACAAAGGAAAAATGCATGGATATGATTATTGTGCATTATGGGAACAAAGGGTTCCTTGTGGATGCAACAAGCTGGTCCTTGAGCACTATGACATGCAAATGTTTTCATTCTTCACATGAAATGGAACCTCCACATCAGATGTAACTATGAAATTTATAGAGGTTGGGATCTGTGAGGAAAATTTATCACCCATGTCCAATACACCCGCACTGTAACAATCCGCTAAAGGCAAATTCAGATTGTTCGATGCGTACGCATCGTTAAGTGTCCTTGCGGTCCATAGAGTAGAGTTTCAGTTCGTTTGAATCGTACAGATAGTTAAGGGCCCCAGCGGTCCGTAGAGTAGAGTTTACGGATCGCATATTGCATCTCATTAGGGAGAGAAAAAATTCACACTTACCCAAAAGAGGCGATGTGCAATTCGTGCATCTCATTAAGTCAACAGTAAACAACTTTGGAGTGCAGTCGAGTGTGGTTCGCAATTCTTGCTCAAATGGAAACATTGATCGTAGCAAGAGTGCGCTGGCAGAAACAGACAAAATAGGTGTATTTTCTTTCGTTCTGAATGTGAAGAAAACACCAGAAATGATTTCTTAAAATGCTTGCAGTTCGTAATTCTTGCTCGAAAGGGAATATCGATCACAGTTAGAGTGTGCAGAAACGGACAAGATATATGTGTATATTCTTCGTTCTAAATGTATAAGAACACTAGGAATGCTTTCTTAATTGAAGAAGCTAGTGGAAAAAGGGGATAAGTGATGATTTTTGTTGTTTTTGTTTCTTGCTCTTGCTGAATTTTTGCATGTGGCCTTCATATCAGTTGAAAAACATCAACGTGTATATTTTTTCGCTGGTTTGCTCTTCATTTTCGAGATATTACGTATGCAAACAACCCTCAGTTTTCCAAGCGGCATCTTTTGGAGATCTATTGTTAAACGTAAAACAAAAGAAACCTTTTGTTTCGATCAAGGATGAAGTCACTATATAGCACGATAATTTCTCGCTGCTGCTTCGTTAGCTCAAGTGGATAACGCGCCGAACGAAATTGATTCGAATTTGTTTTGACGTGACACTCGAAGGATCGATTCGAGGTCAGTGAAATCTTTTTTTTGTTGTTGTTTTTCTTCTTCTTTCAAAATCCTTCTTTGTGTCTTTGTAATGAAATTGCCGTTTTTACTGGTAGTGATGTTTTTTTAAGCTGCATTTGTGACGTCGGCTTTTGCCATGCAAAGCATCGATTACTTCGATAACACAAATTCAGAGCTTACCTGTTAATTAAGTAGAGTTTGCTCGTTATTTCCACCGATATTCGAAGCTTATTCGAGGAATATTTGCGCCCGTCTGGTAGGAGATTTGGCATTATTAAGCCTTTGACCCTCGTTAAGTCACCCAGCATTCCTCAAAGAACGTGTTTTTGTTCCGAGATCATGGTTTAAGTGTGCCGTAAACTTAGCCATTGAAGAACAAGGGAGCCAGGCGGTAGAGTCTAGAAACGCTTCTTCTTCCAAAACAAAGCATCTGTCCTGGACTTATGGCTCATTTGCCAAACTTCCGTGTGTGTTAGTTTTGGAAATTAGAACTGCTTTCTAGACTCTTATTATTTTCTTGAAATCAGCCATCCAACAACCTTCGCTCCAAAAATTTCTGGGATATCCCATAATAATCTTTCATATGTAAAGTGCCGTGAGCATTGTGTGCGTGACTTATAGCGTGTCTAGTGTGATTCAGACACGGCCGGGGACTGGCGAGAAAGGCCAGGCAGCAAAGTCCTTGAAATTTGACCTGAACCGAGTGTTTAGGTGAAATAAATTAAACAGATTGAAAGCCATTTTTATGGGCCAAACAGAAGCTAAAGACAAATCGCAGGTGGGTTAAATTGGCAAGCAAGCGTTCCGTGAGTTTATATCATGGATTTCCAAGCAGATGATTACTTTGAGTTGTGACAGGATTGAGCCTGCCACAAAGAAAAAACTGAAGACAAAGAACATCTGATCGCAGGTTAGGAAGAAGAAAACTTCAGCTCAAATGTAAGTTTTGCTTTGTATTTCAGCGTTCCTTTGCTGATAAATTTTCCATTTCATTTGCTTTCTTTCGGCATGAGCAGCATGTTAGCTCAAGGCTTCCTCTTTCGGTGTTGTCAGAAATAATCATTTCATGGAACGAGCAGTCTTTTACCAAACAGAGCCGATTTGCAAAACGTTCAGCCTCTATCTCTAGGCACTATTCATTGACTTGATTTACGCGTCGATTCGTGACTTGTTGATCCAAGTGTACATGTCTTGCTTGTACTTACCTGACCACTGGTCGATGTAAGCTTACTTAAAATATAAATGTACACCTTTTGAGCTTTTATGCTGTTTTATAGTTTGTGTCCAGGAGATTGGGCTTTTTGAAAAGCTTTTTCAAAATATATTTATTACTTTTTGTCTTCCTCTACCAGAGAGCTTGTGTTTGCTTGCCTCCTGTTTCAGAGAAAGCATTCATGACACAAAAGTGGGTGTGCATTTTCCTCTGAAGATTTTTAAACAGTTTTCTGGGAGCAATTCTAGGTATCCCAGGTGTGATCTACCCTGCAAGTTTTTTTGTTGACCTCTTTCACTGGCTTGTGATTTGAAAAAGAGGCCTTTATGTTTACATATCACATTTTTATGTACATTCCTTTGGTTTTGCCTAAGCTATGAATATACAGGTTGATATCTACACTGTGTGTCATTCATATTTATTTTTCTATATTGAAACTGGAAATGGAAAAGTAATCAATTGACTTAACAGGGATTCTCTGTAGTAGTGATAGAAGCTTACATGCATACAACTAACAGGAATTTTTCATATTCTTTTTCGACCCACCTTGTTTTATAAGTATCACTGTGTGCCATGCAAGCATGTCTTGTTCTTAGTTGCTACTGACAAGAAAGATATCAGGGATGAAGAGGCTTTGTTGAACAACAATTTGTTTGCACCCAGTTTGCATTTAATTATTGAGTTCATTACCTGGACATCTATTTGTCAGTCACCATACCACCACTCTTTTTATCAGTAACATTTTTTCAGATTTTGCTTTTGTTTTCTTCTTTATACAGTACTGTTTTCAGTCTAGCAACAAGCTAATGACGGTTTCAACAAACTTGAAAAATTGCAAAAAAAATTAGGAATTCAACTATTTGCCAGTAGATTGTTTATTGATCTGTGAAATAAGAACTATCTTAAGTTCTCAAGAAAGATGACCATTTAATTTCTCTTGGCCACTGCTGCTGGTCTAGGAACTTGAAAATGGAATTCATATTGGTCATCATCATCATCATCATCATCATCATCATCATCATCATCATCATCATCACGATTATCATCCAGATCAAGGAATTCTTCAGTGCTTCCTTCATCAGCAATCAGGCAAAAATTGTGTAAAACACATGCTGCAGAAATGACTGATGGAACCTCCTGGACATTTTCCATCGCGATATACTTTAGCCTTCACCACCTGCCCTTCAGTAACCCAAATGCTCTTTCAATTGGTTGGCATGTTCTGGTGTGCTTTTCATTATAACGAATTTGTTCCCTTGTTAAAAGACCAACATCACGGAATGGTGATAGCAACCACCTATCGGAAAAAGTAAATGATACTGTGATATAGGAATCACCAGATAATCACGGTTTGTGAGCTAAATTGCAGGTATTGCTTTTTGATTTTTGTATACTGTAACAAATTATTAGCTATTGTAAATACAACAGGAAATATACAATAAGGAATACTTTTATCAACAAAAACAACTAGCACGAAATCCACTAGAATTATGTACTGGTAGATAAATATGCACCTTTGAAGTGGATATGCTGAATCCCCAAGAAGGTGGGTGTCACCTTGAAATAATTCATGTTCTGCTGACTGATACAGCGGCGAATTTCTGAACACTCTAGCATCGTGCACTGACCCAGGCCACCCCACATATATATCTGTGAAACAGGGGGTGTGATCACATGTCCCCTAAAATTAAGAGGTTATAGGTTTTAGTACACAAAGAGAACAGAAAATTGTCTTTGTTAAGGACACTATTTCTCTAGTCTATGATGATGCTTCGAAAAAACAAATGCATGAAACTTTTTTATGTGATCCAACCTAGTGGTGTGTACAAAATTTCGAACAATTCACACTCATCAGAAAACAACATAAGTGTTAGTGTTAGCCATATTGACGGCAGGTAAAAAGGATGTTGGCTGTTAAAAGGTGTTAAGACAGTTGCAAAGTAGCAAAAATTCTGGGTATCAATATTATGACCACTGCACCCAGGTGGTGTCAGTACTCCCTTGTACAAGCTATGAAGATATGTGCAGCAGCAAAGAATTTCTGAAATGTTTTGGTCCAAGATACCAAAGAGATCTGAACCGCTTTCTTCTGATGTACGGTATGGTTTGTACACTCTGGCCAACAACAATTTTCATCAAGTAAAACTTTTGAAAGAATGTTTTGTTGTGATTATTATTTATTACAGGTGTACAGGCACCTTCGGACTTGAGGCAGGTGGGGAGGTGGTGACCTTATTGCCCGAAAAAATTATGCAGTGCCCAAATGTGAGAGTGTTTAAACCGGGATTCAAACACACTCAAATTGCATGAAAAACAAAAATATTCACAATTTCCACATTTAATGATCTGCTATAATTCCAAAACAGTTATATTCAAAGGTTGCATAATCAATCAATCATACTCATCAACAGTTTCAATCTGATTAAAATCTAAAACCTATTAGATGAGGGAGGTAAAGGGGGTTTCGAGATCACTTTCACGGAAAATAAATTGGTCCTTTCACAATTCAGGGGAAATAAAATTAGCATTTCACATTTCACAAAAAAAATTGCATTTGTTGATAGTTTTATGAACTTATGATATTTGAAAAGAGGTTGCCCCTAAAGCACAGCCTTGATAAATGTCTCATCATCAATCCACTTCTTCTTCTACACGTAGCAAAACGAAATCCAAGCAAGAACACCAGGGATGATTGTCCTGTCACAGTCACACGATATTGTTAATTCCTGTTGAAAATAATAGAATACACAACCAGAATCACGGTTCACGAAGAACAAATACTACTCCTTTCTCATTTCACAGAGAATTATTATTTAATTAATGTGATGGTTCACAGCTTTTAATGAAATCACAATTCACAAGAAAAACCAAGCCATTACACATTTTACAAGAAAAAAAATTAGGCCATTTATGAATCACAAAAATACCACCCTCTTAAAAGAAAAATTCTAAAAAAGCAACTAATGAGAAACTTATCATAATAAGGGTCTTGGCAATCACACGGGCAGCATTATTTTGTTAGTAGTTTCCTCTCAAGTGTTGCCCGAATCATTAGCCTTTTGCCCGAAAAAACAGATAATTTCCTTAGCTGGGGGGCTGGAGCCCCCTTGCCTTACCCCCTCGTATCCCAGCTCATATGCCTATGTTATTTATCCCTCAGGACATTCGGAACCAATTTGAATTTCTTGTCTGCCTGGTCAAATGATCACACAGAATTATCTAAAGCAGTTCCTGGGCACAATCTGTTATGAATTGGGGTATACATATGGTATCAGATCTGAAATTGGTAGCAAATTAAAAAAAAGAAATTAAAATATTCTACATTCTGTGAAAAAAGAGCTCCTAATTTTACAATATCAACCAATGAACAAATTTAAGAGCAAAAGTGATAAATAACTTATTAGAGTTTTTAATGTATTAAACAGTAATATTGAGTGAAGTCATCCACATAGCACAAAAACAAACATTTCTAGTGGCCATGATATTAACTTGACACTATCCGTGATAAATTTTCCATTGTAGCGCTATAACTTTCATCAGAATATTCTATTAATTTACCTGAAAGATAATTAAATGACTTTTCAGTTGATTAAGATATGATTATGGATGCTGGGAAGGCTTCTTGATAGGGATGTGGCAGCCATCAATGGCACCAACAACTTGTGGAAAACCACTCAAACGTTCAAAACCCTCTGCTACCTCTACAGCTTTAGCACCTTATTCAAAAGAAGAAAAGACTTAGAAATTGACCTCATTTGTATTTGTTACATTCTAGCATGATTTTTGTAAGGCTTGGACTAAAACAACTTGGAAATATTTGTTTCAGATTAGCGTTTGTTCAACATCAGTTCATACTTCTATGTTGACATGTTTTAATTCGTGACTGTTTGGGAAAACAGTTGCATGCATACAAACAATTTGACAATGTAACAGTTTCATTAATTAATTAATTTGCGTATTCTCGACAAACATTCACTGTAGATCATCTGTGGTTTTCTCGTACTATAAAAACCAATATTAGATTATTACCTCTTGGCCACTGAAAAAGGTCTGTGCGAACATCCACAAGAGCTCTTACAACCCTTCCAATGCACCGTGACACACTTGACAACAATCCGCTATGTGACGGCAGGTCTCTTGGTTCGCCAGGGCCCATACAGTCGCAGCTATCTGCTTTCTTGCTTCAATAGGCCACCTGCCAAATACATTTCCCTTTGGGATATGCTCACTTGATGATAACAATTGAGCAAGTAATTCAAATGTCGAGGATGTCATCCGAAAATGGCTCCTGAAGCCATCGCAGTGATAGCGAGGAACCGTGACTTCGAAATAGTGCGCAATTCTCGCTAATTTGTGCTGAGAGAAAATACAAATAACTGACAAAAATACAAATTCATCTTCTGCACCATTCATTAAAAGAGTATCCTCCTCCTCTGACGAAAGAAAGTCGAGAAAAATCATTGGCGGAATGTTGCAAATTTGCGTCGCTAAGTCTGCCATATTGTTTACATCAGCTCTTGCGTGTCTTGTGTGTATATCACGCAAGGATCGTGTGGCTAATTACACGAACCGGCCTTGACCTTTCCATTTAGACCGGTTAGAGCCAGTTCTTTAGGGCCGGCCAGTTCTAACAAATGGAAAGCGCCCTAAGTCTCCCTAATGAGATGCAATATACGATCCGCGAACTTTACTCTACCGAGTGTAAGGGCACTTTACGATCCGTACGGATCAAACGGGTCGTTAAGCCTTCTGACCCCCTTACTATCATAAACGACATTTCTTTTTGTAAGTCTCCCAAATGAGATGCAATATACGATCCGTGAACTGTACATTATGGAGCCTAAGGGCACTTAATGATCGGTACGGATCGAACGGATCGTTAAGCTTCTGATCCCCTCACTATCATAAATGACGTTTTTCTTTTACATGCAAGTCTCCCTAATGAGATGCAATATACGATCCGCAAACTGTACTCTACTGAGCATAAGGGCATTTTACGATCCGTACGGATGGAACAAACTGAATATGCTTTTAACGGATCATTACAATGCGGGTGTATTGGACTGCCCTCAAATTAATGGATGTCAAGAAATGTTACTTCTTTATAAAGCAGCCCTGAATCAAAGCAGGAATTTGCATGTATATTACTTTGTAACCACGTAGAAAAGGAAAAATAAAAAGTAAATAAAAATCTATCTGGTTTGAAACGTTTTAAACCAAATTAATCTCAACTCCCAGCATGTATCTCTCAAATTCAAATGTTTCAACTCTGTATTTTAATATGTTGCAATCAAATTAGAATGTGCAGGGATCCATGTAAGATTTTTTTTCCAAACCCATCTTCCTGATTTACAAGTACTGTTATGTCATAAAATATACTTGCCCTGCCC
>JAHPZR010040811.1:27500-51684 GCA_019787425.1 Platygyra sinensis | reverse complement strand
TCTTATGAAGAGGACCAGACTTTTAAATTTGAAAAACATGTTTCGGCAACTCCTGTGCCATCGTCAGTTTACGGATGGAATTACAATGATGAACAATATATAGCGGAAAAATTAGAATAACAATAGTATGATACAACAACTGATTACAAAGAAAGATTAAGATTTACATGAAACAATTGTTGATTTAGGGAGGGTTTCTCCCAGTGAATATGCACTGCCTCCTTGATTTTTAATTGTGTCCGTGTTGTTGGCTTGATCTATTACAACAAAGCACTCGCTCGAACAAAGTGCCCGACACCCAGGTGAATCCTGTAAATGCTTGAAAATGTGAGAGGCCTTATCTATATTTAAGTGCTCGTTTATGAGTGTGCAAATGTGTCGGGAAGTCTCGCCGCGACATAGCAGCACCGCAGTGCCTGCACACCTGAATCTATAACACAACGCATGATTTGAGCTCTTTAGGGATAAGGTCTTTGCAGCGCTAAACAAAGGAGCCGATTTTTGAACGAAGAAAACACTGAAGCCTTAATATTTAATTGGGATTTAGGACAGACGCATTTTACATGCCCACAATTAATTTGGCAGTTCGATTCGGCAGCATGTAAAATGATAGACGTGTAAAATAATTAAAAAACCGAGGCCTTAGTATGCAATTTTTGGCACCTGGGACACTATGATTATGAGCAAGGAAGTTATTTATAATATAAGAATAAATTAATATATTACTATATAATTATTGTAGTTTAATATCTAGATCTGACAGATTTCGCATTATTTTTGAATGAAAAACACCTCAAATCCAATATGAAGGGAATTTGAAATAATGTTAGCCTCGGCAACTGGAGTAAAGCATTTTTGTAAGAATTAGTACAGAAATAAAGTATACTTTATAGCTAGCCAATTACTTGATACTTGACATTTTTTGGTTTGACAGGGTGGGGGAATCTCTCTGTTAAAACCACTTAATGCATTAGGGGCAGGTCTCCCGGCAAATCTGAGGTGATTGGGACACTTTTTGTGGATCTGAATCTGATAAACGGAGAACTGAACAATTTCCACAAATAGATTTATGAGAAGACTATTCAATTGATCTTAGCAAGGTCTTTGCCTAAATTGCTTAGCTGTGAGGTTGCCAAAATTCTTTTAATTATCAAGATCTTTAAAGATCCTGGTCAAGATCTCAAGGATCTTTCAACTTTCTTGCCAGGATCTTCAAGGATCTTGCCAAGGATCTTGAAGGATCTTAAAGGATCCTGAAGGATCTTGACAAGATCTTGACAAGATCTTTTGCAAGATCCTCAAAGATCTTACCAAGATCCTGAAGGATCTTTAAGGATCTTCAAAGTTCCTGTTAAGATCCTTAAAGAACTTTGATAGACTTTTAGTTCTTGTCAAGATCTTTAAAGACTTTTGTAAGATCTTTAAAGATCTTTGTAAGAACTTAAAAGGTCTTTCAAGATCTTGACAAGTTCTTGCAAAGATCTTGACAAGATCTTTTGCAAGATCCTCAAAGATCTTACCAAGGTCCTGAAGGATCTTAAAGGATCTTCAAAGTTCCTGTTAAGATCCTTAAAGAGCTTTGATAGATTTTAGTTCTTGTCAAGATCTTTAAAGATCTTTGCAACAACTTAAAAGATCTTCCAAGATCTTCAAAGCTCTTGTTGAGATCTTTAAAGATCTTTTGCAAGATCCTCAAAGATCTCTGCAGGAACTTCAAAGATCACAGAAGATCCTTAAGGATCCTTCAAGATCTTGGCAAGAACTTTAAAGATCCTGGTAAGAATTTTAAAGATCATTAAAAATCTTATCCAGGATCTTTGAGGATCTTGATAATTAAAAGAATTTTGCAACATCACAGTAACAATTTAGCAAAGACCTTGCTAAGATCTTGAAATATTCTCAAAACTATTTGTGAAAATTGTTCAGTTCTGTTTATCAGATTCACACAAAAGTTTCCCATCACCAGATTTCAGGGGACTGGCCCTAACATTAAGTGTTTTAACAGAGGATTCCCCCCACACTGCAAACCAAAAAATGTCAAGTATTGGCTGTAAAAGTATACTTTATTTCTGTACTAATTCTTACAAAAATGTTTCTCAGTTGCGAAGCTAACATTATTTAAATTCCCTTCATATTATTTGAGGTGTTTTTCATCAAAAATACAAATCTGTCAGACTAATTAAACTACAATAATTATATATAATATATTAATTTATTCTTATATTAAATAACTCCTTGTCAAATCATGTGTCAGTGCAATTGCATACTAAGGCCCGGTTTAAACGTTACATTTTACATGTGCCGAATCGAACTGCCAAATTAAGTGCATGTAAAATGCGATGTCTAAATCAATTAAATATTAAGCTAGTGTTTTCTTCGTTCAAAATCGGCTCTTTGTTTAGCGTGAAAGACCTTATCCCTAAAGAGCTCAAATCATGCGTTGTTTATAGATTCAGGTGTGCAGGCTGCGGTGCCTGCTATGTCGGCGAGACTTCCCGACACATTTGCACACTCATAAACAAGCACTTAAATATAGATAAGGCCTCTCACATTTTCAAGCATTTACAGGATTCACCTGGGTGTCGGGCACTTTGTTCGAGCGAGTGCTTTGTTGTAATAGATCAAGCAACAACACGGACACAATTAAAAATCAAGGAGGCAGTGCATATTCACTGGGAGAAACCCTCCCTAAATCAACAATTGTTTCATGTAAATCTTAATCTTTCTTTGTAATCAGTTGTTGTATCATACTATTGTTATTCTAATTTTTCCGCTATATATTGTTTATCATTGTAATTCCATCCGTAAACTGACGATGGCACAGGAGTTGCCGAAACATGTTTTTCAAATTTAAAAGTCTGGTCCTCTTCATTAAGATTCTTACAACATAAGTCAATTCAAATATTCGACTGATCCAGTCGAATATACGACTGAAGTTTGACAGTTGATTTAAACGCTGCATTTTACATGTGCTGAATCGAATTCAAATTATGTTAAATAATTTATGTTGCTCAAATGGGAATTTAAAACACGTCGCTCACACTCGGCAATTTTATTCGGCAAAAAAAATGCGACGTTTAAATCAAATCAGCCGAACGTATTCATTCCAGTCGACTAAAATTAGTATTTGATTCCGCACATGTAAATTGTGCGGCATTTAAACGAGGCGTAAATATTTATTTGTACAGGAATCACATCATCTTTATAATTTTCTGCCAAATTGTAAATACTTCTTGTCAATTCATAAAAAAATTGTTGTATGTGGCAATAACAATAAGCTTTCTATTGACACCACACAGGTTATTTATAGGCCATTACCGAGTTCCCTTGTACCTCTGTTTGAAAGTGAGTCTAAGTGTGAAACCATTCTTATGAAAATGACTTTGATTTGCATGAAATGAAACTGCATGCAGAACTCATTTTTATATGAAAGGTTTCTCACTTAGAGTCGTTTTGAAACAGAGGCACAAGAGATCTCTGGAATGGCCTATTGCACCACTACAATAATAATACTACATGAATCACATAGACATAAAAGAGACTTTAAAATAAACATGAAACAGGCTTAAAATAGCTTTAAAATAGACATAAAATAGGGTTAGAATAGTATTACAATAGCCTTTTAACAGGGTTTATAATAGCTATAAAATAGGGCACATGAGAGCCACATTTAGCCATTAAACAATGAGATTTATGAAATTGCAAAATTATATGCCATATGAAATAAATATAAAGCCAGGTCAAAAGCCCAGAATTATAAAAAAACGGTGACATTAAATCAAGAAGCAAATGGAAATTTAAACAACACAGGCACCAAAGACAATGACTCGCCATACCTCCAATATTTACACTTGATGAAAATCACTAAGATTTTTTGCCCAGTATCCAAGGGAAGAGCCCACACAAGATTAAAGACCAGCTGGAACATGTTGTTTCTGTTCATGATTTATTTTATTTGCTAAAATCGAAGGGTTTCTTTGTGTCATACAGAATTTTTCTTGTACTAACATCTTTGTTCAAAATTCAAAGTTTCAAGTTTCGCACTCAAGTCAAGACTACTACACTGCATTTTCCATGCAGTCCAACAGATTATAATTGAAATATATTTAAGTCTTATATGGTGAAAGTGTCATTGCCCATGTTTGTCAATTGTTTTTCACTTAGCTTTATAACCATGTAGTTCCATGTACTTCAAGCTTTTCTGCTTCAATAACTAGAAAAGATAGGCACACAACAATTACATGTAAGCGACATGTGATCAAAATCATATCATAAGTTCGTGTTCTGTTTCCACTTTGAAGTTCCCTGATGGTAACTGCTCATAAAAACAGAAACAGGCGTTCAGATCGACTTCTATGACATGCTTTAAACTGTTTTTGGTTTAAGTTATGATTGCAATACAGAAAAGCTGATTAAAGACAAGAAGAAAGACCCAAGAGAGACTAAGAAGGTAGATCCAAAACGGCCAAGATCGAGTTTAGTGATAAGCTTACATTGTAAATATCATTGGAGTACAGATCATCAAAAACACTATTTTAAGTCTAAATCCAGACGCCTAATGATTCTTTATACTTACAATCTCTCATAGAGACAACAGATCCAGATTTTGTGGCTTTCAAACATCTTCAAACTGTCCTCCAAACCTCGTTCAGTGACCGTTGAAACAAGCGCCTTTCTCAGAACATTGCATCATGGGTTATAGCAAACTCGTCCCCAGGGTCTTATCAACATTCAAATCCAAGATGGCGGTTCATGCGGTCCACCGAAAACTCGGCTTTTTACCGGCTTTTTACCGAATTTAAAGGCCTGACACAGGCTGGAGAGTGTTCAGACATCATTTGAAGAAGAGTATAACTAGTATCCCAAGAAATTATTCTTATAGAGTTAAAACTATCTACTTGTGAGAAGCATGGAAATTATGCATGGTAGTGTTTATGAAGAAGTCTCATGTGGCAAGTGATTGTCATCTCTTTCTCATTCAACCTGTGTGTTCCTTAAGGTACATTAGAATTCAGAATGCATATTTTCTCATGGAAAATTGCTTACCACAAGATTTTTGAACTAAGTTTGATGAAATATTGCCGTCTTATTCAGTTGTCGCTCCAAAATTGAACTTAATCGAGTTTGGTTCTCCTGTATGATACATTAGAGGAACTATGGAGCGAATCTGTTTTTGAACCCTGTCTTTACATTGTAATGTATGAGATTGAGTCAGACCTGTTGTAGATTTGTAATAAACTGTAACAACAATTATAAATGGTTCTAAGGTGTTCTAATTATATCAGCTGACAAGCTGATAACATGCACTACTTTGAACAAGGTAAAGTCATACTTGCTGGAAAATCTGACTAACTCAGCAAGATGCTCATCAAGGATCTTGAGAATCCTAGGAAAGATCCTGTTCACTCTTACCAAGAATCTTTGCAAGATCTTGATAAAATCCTTGAAGATCCTGAAGGATCTTAGCAAAGATCTTTGCAATATCCTTGCAAAGATTCCTCAAAGATCTTTGAAAGATCCTCATATAATCCTTAAGGATCTTGAAGGATCCTAGCAAAGATCCTTTTGGGACCTTACCAAGGATCCTTGTAAGATCTTGATAAAATCCTTGAAGATCCTGAAGGATCTTAGCAAAGATCTTTGAAAGATCCTTGCAAAGATTCCTCAAAGATCTTTCAAAGATCCTCATATAGTCCTTAAGGATCTTGAAGGATCCTAGCAAAGATCCTTTTGGGATCTTGCTAAGGATCTTTGCAAGATCTTGATAAGATCCTTGAAGATCCTGAAGGATCTTAGCAAAGATCTTTGCAAAATCCTTGAAAAGATTCCTCAAAGATCTTTCAAAGATCCTTATGGAATCCTCAAGGATCTTGAAGGATCTTACCAAAGATCCTTTTGGGATCTTACCAAGGATCCTAGCAAGATCTTGATAAGATCCTTGAAGATCCTGAAGGATCTTAGCAAAGATCTTTGAAAGATCCTTGCAAAGATTCCTCAAAGATCTTTGAAAGATCTTCACAGAATCCTCAAGGATCTTAAAGGATCCTAGCGAAGATCCTTGAAAGATCTTTCCATTAAAGATCTTTGAATTTCTTTGAAAGATCTTTAAAGATCTTTTAAGGATCCTTAAAAGATCCTTATCTTTAAGGATCTTTGGCAGGTCCTTGAAGATCTTTTAAGATCCTCAAAGATCCTGTCAGGATTTTCACCAGGTTTATTATTGTGTACACAAAATACCTTAGTCTTTCAAACCACTTTTCTTTGGTTATTTGCGTAGTGTTACATAATCAGGAGTAGCTCCTAAAATCTTTCAGTCTTCGAACGTGATGATGTTCAGTTCTCGTGTTTGCATGCTGAATGGTTCTTAATCTTACCTAGCACTGTGATTTTTAATGTCTTTGCTGCTCCAGTTCCCACAGTATTATTTGGCGTACAGCTGTATGTATAATCCTCTTCACTGAGTTGAATGTTGGTGATGACAAATCTCCCATCATTGCTATTTACCACTTGATTCCCCCGTTTGATGATGTATGCTGGAGGAGGGTAACCATCTGCTATGCACGTAACATTCACTGTTGTTCCTTGTTTTAAGGTATTTTCAGGGGTTCCAGTTGAGAATGTTTTAACGGCAGGTTGATCTGACAAAATAAAAGTCAATTAAATGAGGTAAGGTCACCTTCGATACAGAATTTTTCTTCTTTCAGTATTACTTTCATGAAGAAAATGACTGCGAATAGCGGTGCAACGTCCATACGTGTTTAAAAGACGGTTTATGATGAATATTTCCTCTTCAACCATTTACATTTTTAGTTTTTGTCTGTCTACTTGTTTTTAATGACTAATCATGACTGACCCTTCGACTTCTTGATTGACTGACTTCAAGTTCTGACTGACTGACTAACGAACAGACAGACTGACTGACTGACTGCTCTGGCTGATTGACCGACTGACTGACTGCATGACGGACGGACTGACGAACAGACTGACTGACTGACTGACTGACTGACTGAATGAATGAATGAATGAATGAATGAATGAATGAATGAATGAATGAATGAATGGCTGACTGACTGACTGACTGACTGACTGACTTACTGTCAGACTGACTGACGGACTAAATGATTTGCAAACAGAAAGACTAACTGGCCGACCGACCGACCGACCGACCGACCGACCGACTGACTGACTCACTGCCTGACCCACTGACTGACTGACTCATCGACTGACCGACTGACTGACTTGCGAACAGACTGACTGACTGGCTGATTGATTGATTGATTGATTGATTGATTGACGAAACGACTGACTGACTAACTGACTGACTGGCTGACTGGCTGACTGGCTGGCTGACTGACTGAATGACTGACTGAATGACTGACTGACTGAAAGACGGACGGACGGACTGACTGACTGACTGACTGACTGACTGACTGACTGACTGACTGACTGATGGACTGACCGACGGACTGGCTGACGGACTAGCTGACGAACTGGCTGACTGACCAAATGACTGTCTACCTAATTGACTGACTGATGAAAAGACTGACTGACTGACTGACTGACTGACTGACTGACTGACTGATTGAATGACTGACTGACTGGCTGACTGACTGACTGACTGACTGGCTGAGTGACTGACTGGTTGACGAGCAGATTGGCTGACAGACTGGCTGACGAAAAAAACTATTTCCAACTAAAATTTTCAAAATTTAACCCAAGTATCTCTTGCCGTTAATTTGATTGCTTCTGGTCACACGAATTTTCCTAAAACCGGATGTAGTATATTCCAGTGATCATTGTATACGGATTGACGGCGGAAAATCAATTTAACTTGAGGTTGTTCAGCATAAGCTAATATACCGTAATTTATTCGCACAGAATGATCATTTAATACACTCACATTCCACATTAACCATTCTTGTTGTTTCCTTGCTGCCATAGAAGTTTTGTACTTTACATGTGTAACCCCCAGCATCTTTAACTTGGGCGTTTGTTATGGACAATGTGTTCTGTACTTCTTTATCCATAATTGTTCCATCAAATTTCCACAAGTATCGAGGTTTTGGTAGAGCATCAGCCTCGCACCTCAGTGTTATGTTCTGGTTAATTCTCACGACCGCTGGGCGTGGAGTCAAAATGACTTGTTGAGGAGGATCTGAAAAGAAACCACAATTTTTACTTAGTATACAAATGAAGATTGGTGTTTAGCTTTGCACAATATACTTGAATATTCTAAAAACAACTTTGCAGAGATTCACTGCATG
This sequence comes from Platygyra sinensis, assembly GCA_019787425.1. Lineage (NCBI taxonomy): Eukaryota > Metazoa > Cnidaria > Anthozoa > Scleractinia > Merulinidae > Platygyra > Platygyra sinensis. The sequence goes on along the minus strand of JAHPZR010040811.1, from coordinate 43,420 downwards.
AAACTGAAGAGGCTGTCATGAAACAATCTTGAAACTTCGAGGGCCTCACCGAGATTCCTTCCAGACTGCTGTTATCACCACCTAAGACAAGTAGGTCTCATCATAGTAATCAGACTAACAACAGTTTCTTGAAACTTCACGTTAGGGTTTTGATCATAAGAGAGAACTACTCCGGAGAAGAATTCCTTATCTCAATAAATCGTATTCAATAAACGATATAAACGATATAAAAAGCAGCCAAAGAGTCCTGCGAGTGAAGAATCCTACAGGATTGCAGATGACACAATGTAGAGATAAGCGCGGGTAGATACTAACTCCTAATCACAAACATGTTGTTATTCAATGGACAGTCTACGACGCGGGGATCCAATACCACTAATTAAGAAACATAAACATCAAAGATAGCAAAACAAGACATGCAAACTAACTTCTTATCACAAATATGTTGTCATTCAATGGACAGTATACGACGTGGGGATGCGATACCACTAATTAACAAAACCTATACATCAAAAATAGAAAAACAAGACATTAAAAGTAGCATAAGCTATAACTTACAGTTCACAGTTAAGAAAACAAATTTTTTAAGCCCATTTCCAACATCGTTTCTTCCATAACAAGAGTATTGGCCAGCGCTGCTCTTTTTGACTTGCTTGACTGTCAGTCTGCTTTCTCCATTTCTAAAATTGTCAATGGCATAATCTTGGGACATGTAAATCTGGTTGTCACCTTTAAACCAGCTATATTGTATCTTGACAGGGAATGCTTCTGTCCGACAATAAAATGTTGCATCACGTCCTAAAAGTACGGTTTCATTGCGTACCAAACTATTTGTTTTGTGTTGGGGCCTATCTGTAGGAACAAAAATTAGGTATATTAAGGTATAAGAATATCAAAGCGGCCCATTAAAGGATGATTAGATGAGCTTAAACAAAAATCCAGTCACATTTAACCAGATAGAACCAAAAGAAAAAAAAAAACTTCTAGAATGTGGCGAGAATCTTGATATTTTTGCTGGTGTTTGGTATCATCAGCAAACGACAAGAGGGAAAAGAAATCCATTTTACAGTACAAAAGACCCGGTATATGAGGGTTTATAACCCACCCATTAATTTTTGAGTGATTTTATTGGCTACTTTACGTCACGTGGCATAAATCTCCGTACAGTTATCACGCAATAACCCCCGTCCGAGTCGATATTTGTCCTCCGATTGTTTCCGTCGAGGAGAAACATAGTCAACACAAGAATTTCAACTTTTCTTTTTTCTTATTTAATATTGAAGGAAACCAAACTAGTGTTATTGAGTCTAGCGATGGTGACATTAAAAAGCTGATGGCAAGTGCTGTTCCGGAAAGTACAAAAAAGTCACCAAAATGCGCTGTCAATGTCTTTGAAGGTGGAGAAAGTCACGAGTACACTTTTAATATTTAGTCCTACGTAAATTTAAACCGATTCATTTTACAAAATAAAGATTTAATGCAATGTGATAACTATCGATAAAATAAACCAACCGTTCACGTCCGACTTTAGCGTGGAGGAAGGAGAGAAAAACTCCAGTCGCACTGCGCAGAAGCCAGAAAAGTCAGTGGAAAGAAAACCATACAGTCGCAACGCTGTGAAAGCCAATTCGTTCCGGGCTGGACAGATTTTTTTTCTGGTTCCCTTCAAAGAAAGCCGTTTTCCATTATTCGGGATAAGTATTCAAGCCGGCAAATGAAGCTCTAGATCCATCACTAAAAGATCTTGCGCGACAGGGATTGATTCAGTCTTTCACAAAGCACAAGCGTCCAGCGAAGACCTTGAAGTCCTCTATACAGCAAATCAGCTTGGTCTGAATGCTCCAGAAATTTTGCAAATTCGGCATGGCTTAACACCATTCTCTACTTCGGAAAGAGAGGCCGTGAAAACCAACGAGAGATGAAACCCGGTCATCTTTAGCTCAAAACAACAACAACCGGCTGTACTTCATCTCAAGCGAGCTGAGAGCGACGAAAACTCAGTCCAACTTCAAGTGCTACAAATTATATACACCTTCTGTGTTTCACAGATGTAAATTCTGAGACTGAAACACATTTCTTTGTAGTAAAGTTTTTGAACAGTACGTCGCAATAAACCAAAAGCGCCAAGTTTTCGAGTTTTTGATCCAAGAGGCGTTACGAGAATTAATTTCACAATGGCAGCTTGTCAAATTTGGTCCAATCACAGTGGAAATAAAGTTAGTTAAGGAGGCTCGAAAGGGTTTTTAGCTGCACGCGCGCGCGCAATCTACACACGCCATAACTAAGATGCACGCGTCAGCTGAACCAGTATTAAAATCAGCACACCGGAAGTTAATGCTGCGTAAAATCGCGCGAACCGGAAATAAAATCTGCAGAAAACATTTGTTTTTAACTCGAAAGTTCGCTCGGTGACCTATCTTGATTTTTTGCATGCACGCACCATTCGCAATGGCACTTCAGATATAAAAGTTTCAGGGAAAATTATCTAGTGGAATTTTCTGTAAGCCATAAAACGCGTTTTCTTTAAATACATTTAATTCTACTAGATAGAATTTTTTCATACTGTCTGAAAAGTTAAAGAATTTAGGGAACTTTCCAACAAAGAAATAAAAATGGTAGGTCACCGAATTAGTTTCTCAGATAATTTACAAAAACTGAAATTTAGAGGACGCTTTTGTGGACCTCGTGCGTTGCCATGGTAACTGATATGACGTCACAAGTACCCTTAAAGTATAGCACAACAATAGAGTTGCAAGGAGACATATAGTTTGCCCACACCATTAAACATCCTTCTTTGTAATCTTCCATCGTTTCACAAGCAATATATAGCAACGAAAAACCCTTTCGAGCCTCCTTAAACCAATCAAATTTACTTTGTTCCCTCACGTCAATCACGCGTATTCGCCGTCAGATCATCAATGGCTTTTTTAACATATTTAAGAGCGGTTTATTGCGAAATGAAAATTAATGGGAGGGTTATAAAATAAATAAACCCCTTTCTGGCTTGCTGGTTTGTCGGCTGATAATGTCCTTGGCTGAGAGATTGTCCTCAAAATTTCACATTTGCCCTCGAAGCTTCGCTTCTCGGCCAAATGTTCATTTTTCGGACAGTCTCTCAGCCGCGGACATTATCAGCCGACATACCAGCCGCCTGAAGGGGTTTATTTATGGCAAGCCAAGCATGACAAAAGTGGGTTGAGTTGAAAATCACCTATCGAGTCTCAGTGATCGATGTGTGAGAATGAGAAATCACTGTGCGAGATTGGAAAATCGGTACGTGAGATTAGAAAATCACTGTATGAGAAATTAAAATTGCTATACGAGAATAAAAAAATGTCATGCGAGATCATAAGTACCAAACGAGAATGAAAAACTGCCATGCGAGATTTAAATTAACTGTTGAGAATGAAAAATCGTTGTGTGAGAAAAAGAAATCACCATTCGAGATTATCGATTGTTTTTTTTTTCTGAGCCGGTGATGCATAACCAGTCAGCGGAGAGTACTTTGGCGGTCGGTATAAAATATGGACTGCGGACTACGGACTACGGACTACGGACTACGGACTGGGTATAAAACACGGACTCAGGTATAAAACGCGGACTAAGCATTAATTAGGGACTGAGTATAAAACACGGACTGGGTATAAAACACGGACTGAGTATAAAACGCAGACCGAGCATTACGGACTCGGAATAAAAAACGAAGAAAGCTTCTACATTGAATAAATTCTCGAACGTTTTCATAAATAGAAGCTATCTGTATAAATTATAGAAGTCTCATTTCCCGAAAGTTCCCGCTCATACGGGTTTAACCATACTCAAGAGAAAATGATGGGATTTTTTTCTACTCGATTGCCGAAAAAGAAATAGAAGACACTGAAAGTCACAAAATTGACGAGCTGTATGAATTTTCGAATGATTCAAGCCATGATTAAATGTTTTGAAAGATCAACAGTCGAGAGAATTGAGGAGAATTCGAACGACATGTCCCGCTGTTCATTTGTACGATCATGTATTAAATAAATACACGTAATTACGGCCACGGCGAAATGAGGAACAAAACGTTGATAAATAGAAGAAACAACTTTACACAAGGATGGCAGTTCTACACGCTTAATATCGCCTTGGAAAAGGCAGGGACAAAAAAAAGAAAAAAAGTTCTTACAACACGGGGTATTCGTATTTGGTCACCCACCCAAGTACTATCCCCGCCGAACGGGGCTTAACTTTGTTGAGCAGACGAAACATTTTGCTGTCCTTGTGGTATAGTGACTGACCCAAGATGGCCGGCATTGGAGGTGAGGGCTGCGATATATAGTTTCATATATTAATTCTTCTTTTCTTAAGTTTCGATTTCCGGTAAGAAAGTACATGAGGAGATGTAACGCTGTTGAAGACATTCACATTCACAAAGTTATCGGTCCGTGAGACCGAATTATCTTCGTCCGAGAGACCGAGGTAATTATTTCGAAAGTGCCGCATGTCCGATCACCAAAGCATATTCCTCTAACTTTTAATTCTCTACTTTCCCAGCCATGCAGTATCAGATATTTTTTTTCTCTTTTTGATACCTTTTCTCATCTTATAAATTTAAAAAAAATGCTTCCACCGTTGAGTCACTATACCACTAGGACAGCAACATGTTTCGTCTGCTCAACAAAGTTAAGCCCCGTTCGGCGGGGATAGTACGTGGGTGGGTGACCAAATACGAAAACCCTGTGTTGTAAGAAATTTATTTTTCGTTTTTTCCCCTTCCTTTTCCAAGGCGATATTAAGCGTGCAGAGCTGCTGTCCTTGTGTAATGTCGTTTCTTCTATTTATCAACTTTTTGTTCCTCATTTCGCCGTGGCCGTATGTGTGTATTTATTTAATACATGATCGAACAAATGAACAGCGGGACGTGTCGTTCGAATTCTCCTCAATTCTCTCGACTGTTGATCTTTCAAAACATTTAATCATGGCTTCAATCATTCGAAAATTCATTCAGCTCGTCAATTTTGTGAATTTCAGTGTCTTCTATTTCTGTTTGGGCAATCGAGTATGGCAAGAGAAAATCCTATCATTTTCTCTTGAGCATGGTTAAACCTGTATGAGCGGGAACTTTCGGGAAATGAGACTTCTATAATTTATACAGATAGCTTCTATTTATGAAAACGTTCGTGCGAGAATTTATTCAATGTAGAAGCTTTCTTCGTTTTTTATTCCGAGTCCGTAATGCTCGGTCTGCGTTTTATACTCAGTCCGTGTTTTATACCCAGTCCGTGTTTTATACTCAGTCCCTAATTAATGCTTAGTCCGCGTTTTATACCTGAGTCCGTGTTTTATACCCAGTCCGTAGTCCGTAGTCCGTAGTCCGTAGTCCGCAGTCCATATTTTATACCGACCGCCAAAGTACTCTCCGCTGACTGGTTATGCATCACCGGCTCAGAAAAAAAAAAACAATCGATAATCTCGAATGGTGATTTCTTTTTCTCACACAACGATTTTTCATTCTCAACAGTTAATTTAAATCTCGCATGGCAGTTTTTCATTCTCGTTTGGTACTTATGATCTCGCATGACATTTTTTTATTCTCGTATAGCAATTTTAATTTCTCATACAGTGATTTTCTAATCTCACGTACCGATTTTCCAATCTCGCACAGTGATTTCTCATTCTCACACATCGATCACTGAGACTCGATAGGTGATTTTCAACTCAACCCACTTTTGTCATGCTTGGCTTGCCATATTTATTTACTAAATAGATATATTGCATCGTGGGTACTAAATATAAAGGCACCCGCGATCGAATGCCAATCGGGATATCGATTCACTGTCAATCAAGTATCGATCGAGCATCCATTGGGATGTCCATTCAGTGGCGATTGAGATGTTGATCGCGGGTCGATCAGGGAAGTATCGATCAACCCTCGATCGCAGATCAGGCCTTTAATGCGCATAATCCGATATATTAGAAATTCATTAAAGGCCGGTCTACACAATCACTACTAGCGTAGTAAACAAATAATGCTGTACTGACTAAAAATTCCACTTACATCTTACTATTACAGCAACCGTGTAATCTGTCCTGTATGGAAGCAGTCCTGGAGCAGTAACTACCGCTTCACATTTGTACGTCCCTGTACTGTTCTTGTTCGCTAATGCTATAGTGAAGTTAGAGTTGTTTGGATCTTCCTGAACCTTTACATTGTCTCTATACCATGTAATCAACGGATTGGGATTCCCACTGGCGACACAGAACAAAGTTCTTGTATCTCCTTCGGTTAAAGTGACTGGTCCCGTTGTCTTGGTGGCGATCTTTGGTTTGACTAAAAAGAAATAAACGAATTACACATCTTAGAAATCATAGTTTACTGACTGTTTTTAATGTGCAAGAATAGGTCACTTGAGTGTTTTCCCTGTCCTACGAAATTTACATTTACAGGGCTTCAGGGGCCCGTTTCTCGAAGCTCCCGAAAAGTTTTCGCACCCGGAAAGCCGTTTCAAAATCTCGAACCTTATGATTACAGAGCTGTTTTATTCACATATTATTAATATGAACAGAGGCTCTCTTCATACACGAAGTTTCAGGCGTATACAACTCTCTGTTTTTAGATACAGATTGATTGAAAATGGCTTTTCGGGCCCGAAAAGTTTCCGGGGCTTTCGAGAAACGGGCCCAAGGGCGGCCCATTTGCAGAAATTTCAAGCCATGTGAAACACTCACCCATATAAACCTAATTGTGCATTTGGTACACTTCCACAGTGCAAGAGTTTCGAAACTACGTACCACCTCTTTAACCAAATGGAGGCAGACCAAACTGAATTGCGACCCGTGCCCGTTTCTGAACTGCCCGATAAGTTTCCGTACGCGGAAAGCCGTGGCAGAATCCCAACCCTTACGATTTCAGAGGAGTTTTATCCACGTATTCTTAATATGAACCGGGGTTGCCTTCATATTGTGGTTTTTCAGATATATACACCTCTCTGTGTTTAGACACATTAACTGAAAATGGCTTTGAAAGGGCAAAACTTTTCCAGGGCGTTCGAGAAACGTCGGACCCGGTATAACGTTTGCTTCGAGATTTCAATTAGTTCGTTTTCTTGTTTACGTGTGCTTTGAGTAGACCAATGTGGTCGCTTTTATTTTAATTCTAAAATACTGTCTTGGAAAATTGCACTTAATACATCTTCGACTATAATTCCTAAAAAATTTGATTTTTGAACTCAAGTTATTACAGGCGCACAACTTACCAACCACAATGAGTTCAACAGAATTTCTTATCCATGGATTATTTACGGATCTGAAATAAACTACAAATTCAAATGTCCTTTGGTCATTCTTTGTAATGAACCATATAGTGAATGTCGCGTTTCCCGACGTTTTCCCCGCAAAAGAGAATCTTCCTTTGTAGCCACTGGTTGGTGAAACCTGGAGTTGCTGGTTGGCAAATTTCCTGGCAATAAGCACATCAGTACCAACACTGCTCTTGGACATAAAATCTACCCAGGTCACTGTTTCTCCATCTATGTCATAGTCCCACGACAGTTCAGTGGAATAGGCGCCTTCATCCACGTAGACTTTGTTACTGCTGCTGGGTGTCCTGGTAAAACGCGGTTTACAGTCTGCCAACAAAGCAAAGCAACAGGACATGACTCGAAAAACAGTGGGGACTATATCACCAAAAACATCGTTATTGATAGACTATGGCGCTATCCTGTCTTCTTCAGACTGTGTCAAAAAGAAGGGCCCAACATTTTTAAATGCTATTGTTTTACAACAGATTTCCCTGCTATAATCATCAAAAATATTTAAAGCTCAATGAACAATACGTGTCACCCGCGTTTGCTGATTGCCCAATTCTAAACGACTTTCTGACCATAATGTGCGGTATATATAACCAGAATATTTGTTTCAAAAACTATTTCCTTAATTTAACAAATTCAGTTTTTATTTCTTGATTTCTGTTTAGTAATAGGTCTAATAGGTGGATTTCGCAACAAATATTTGACAAAAACCCGTGAAAAAACTTCCAGGGCAACACTGTAGTTTTCCAATACCGTCATAGCCAGAAATTCCGAACCACGAGCGGCGTTACATAGGTCGCTACATTCAATGTTGTGATCGGCTAGCGCCGTTGCCAGCAAGCAAACTTTGAGCCGAGAACATAAAGGTTATTTCGAAATTATTATTTCGTGTCTACGATGATTTCACTAAAATAAGCTTATTAAAAACTCTACCGATACTCTCCTCTTTTCTCCCTTTCGATTCCATATAATAAGAAGCCTTTTCAAGCGGTTTTGAGTAGCCGTAAATCAGATCGAGAATCATTTTCGATCGGTGACTGATATGTCACGCAGTACGAAAATCCCTAAGGGAGTCCAAGTCCCAGGCTTTATCTCGTTCAAAACCTCGCTAAAAGAAGCCTGGAGGATAGCTTCAAGCATATTCAAAATGGCGGTTAGATTTAGTTATGAAAAGTACACTTGCAGCGGAGAAAACAGCTCACGTACATTGAGTGTTTGGTGCGAGCAATTATATAAACCGTGCAGAAATTCAAGCATCTTTAAATGGAAAAACCGCAAGATATCCAACTCGAAGAGAGCCAAATATTATGGACATTGAAAGCACTACATGTGGTCTTGGAGTTCCACATTGGGATGGATGATTCCATTCATTAGCAAGCTGAAGAAGCTTTCAAAAAGAGTCAACGGTTTACTTGAAATTAAAAGGTTAGTATGGCGGATCCTCGTAGTTTATTGTGCGATTGTTCAAAAGCAAAAACCGCAAGAATTATAGTATGTTCAGCGACGAAACCACTTCCAAATTAAAGGTATTGCCACAACGAAAGAAATTTGGATTGGGACTGTGAAATTCAACCACCTTAATCTCTTCAGCGATCGATTGAACGATCATTTCCATACATTTTACTATAAATAAGAACAGAACACATTGCAGTGTTTCGTCACGCTTCGCAGGGGGTAACGGTTCATAATTTCTGGCTATGTTACAGCTGAGCCGGTGAAGTTTAGTTTCTTACAAAAAACGAACAAAAGGACAACCCCAAAAAAGTTCTTCTAGTTACTCGAGGTGGCTTACTAAGGATCAATGGGCTTCTAGACCTCCTAGTGCTGCATACGGGACACTGCATGACCTCGTCATTTTTTCAGAAGGCATTTTATAGGTGAGCTGTTAGATGAAAAGAGGCTTATCCCCTAGATAGACGTATATTTGGATGTCTACTTGCAAAAACCTATCATTTTTGTCGATTGCATTCAAATATCCAGTTCCTATCTCTCTCTCATTTTTTCACCTCAAACATTCCACTCATATCATCCTAATAAGACTTGTTGCCATGACGAGTCTATACAAGAGACAAACAAGGAACAGCACTCAGAAGTACGACTGATAATTTATGGCGTATGCCGGTTTACTTATAAGTCCCTCTTAAAGCTTAATCCCTTTAGAGACTAATCCTTAAGGAAAACAAACTCTTCATACTTTGGCAAATGCTACTTAAACTTTGCAAATCATGATAACCTTCAACCCGGCGATCAGTATACAGAGTCAATTTACATGTCAGTTACAATGAAGCTGTCTATTTTCCACTTGCACGCAACAATCAAAAACACAAAGAGGCTATTCTTATCAGACAGCTCTAGGGCGTGTTACAGTTTATTATGATAAAAAAGATAACCCCGTCGTGTTTAATGCTTGTGTTAGGTTTATGAGGAAGAACAAGCTTTTGCACAGAACACTTTCATTCAATCATTTTTCGTTCACACTTATTTTGATTATACTATAATTATTGGCAACCGCAAGAGGACGAAAAAAAGAGCAAAAGAACAGAGCAAAATGATCAAATTACTTTTTTGGGGGTAAGTGTACAGTGACCAAAGGAACAGAGCTTTCGAGTTGGCCACTTCCATTGTGGGGGCAGTTACATGAAGAGGAAATAAATTCATAAAAATAAGGCTCAATTAAAATTGAATAAAAAGGAAAAAGGACGAAAAGGCGAGAGACGGATTTAATGAAGTAATAAATAAATATAACTATTTATAGCATTTACAACATGGTGATGGAAAGACATTTTGAATCCATGGTCACTAGGCGCTGCGTACGTTCATTTGTATAAAGCTCTAACAGTTGATATTAAGAAAATTGTTGACCTGCTTGGATTTTTTTAAAAACCATATCCCTTATTTTTGAACTATGCGATTCGTTAAAGAAGCGTTACCTTCAAAGTTTATAATATTCGCATGTCTATGTTCCGATAGGGGCATGAGACGGGTATTCAAACTTGGTTCTATCCGATACATCATCTACATCCTTTCAGATGTAGCATACAATTATGAGTTTATCGAGTATCAAATTAATTTACACTCGGGCCTTTACACGTCCCACCAGGAATCAAGAAATCAAATAGATGGTATTCTTATTGGAGGAAGAAATGAAGTTTTAATTACATACCAGAGACGTTCTTCATATACCAAAGGTTAATAAGTTGGACCTGGCATTCGTTTAGAAACAGCATTCGTTTTGTTGTTGTTACTTTTGATTTTTTCGCTGTTATCGTTGCTATTGTTGATGATGGTTCTTTGTTTTGTTTGTTTTCTTGCATCTTTCAGGCTGCTAACAGCCTTTTGCGTGGTTTAATGGTGCTTGCCTTCATTTCATTTAAACTGTCATCACACTAGCGGCGCTATGAAACATGAAACTGAAGAACATAAGTGGTATTCTCTGGTACTGATTTTACCATTTATTAAAAAAACGCGGGAATTATATTTTGTAGCCATGCACTTATCGTGTACATCTGGGCTCATTTAAAGGTATGGGAAAAAGAATTAAGCCAAGCTAAAACATTTACTTTTTACACTTAAATTTGAAACCTCAGTTATGGAAATGACTAGTTTGACAATGAGATCCGAGAGCAAAAGAAGCACGCAATCATAGACAGCCTTTCAACGCGAGTCACATGTTGGGATCGGATGAATTCAATTAAAACAACTGCAGATGGAAGTTAAAATTTTCACCTTAACCTCTTAAGTCAGGGTTCCTCTTCAGAATTCTAAAACGTTCTTCTGCCTAGAAGCAAGCAAGTCGATAGCATCGTTCGCATAATTTCCCCATGGGGAAATTCTAGATTCTTTGTCTAATACCATGACAGATCAGAGATGTTCAGTTGCAATATAACGAGCGAGTTCAAACAAAAAGTGCGAAGTCATCAAACTTTACTAAACGGCAGCAATAAGGGTAAAAACTAAAGCGGTGCGTTTAAATAAACCTGAGGTCAATGACAGAAAGATCGCGTATGAAAAATAGTGACTAGTGGATATTTAAGCGTTCTTATGGTCCCATCCTCTACCCAGTCACTGGCGTCTAGTTCTTTTGCGATTCCCTCCGCGTGTTCAAAGATCGAATAAAAATACGAGAAAATAGAGGAATGTGAACAGTCTAGTTATGAGCATCGCCGTCCGAGACGAAACTGACAATTCTTTTAGCATTTTGTCTTAGGTGACTCGTGAATTAAAGTTTCTCGCGTCCACTTCAGTGTTGCCCTCAGTGGTACAGAAAGCCTATCACGTCAAGCCTAGGCTTTCAAATTTTAAAACAATACTTTACAATAAAACTAAAACTCCGCAACTCTCTTTTTTTTTTTTTTTTTTTTTGCACCAATGTGGGTATTCACTTTCCAGTACCCACCAGTGTTCTTCTTGGAGGGATTTTGCTTATCAGACTTCTCACAGGCAGAACAATAATATATCAGATCAATATAATCATGAAAAAAAGAAAATGAAGTACTATTAGTACTAAAGTAGTACTATTAGCTTAGTAGTACTTAGTAGTACTAGTACCATTAGTAGTACTAGTAGTACTATAGTATAGTACTATTAGCGTAACCGCCTGTACTTAAAACGATTTTATAACCATACCTTACATTATAAATAAAACGAAATAAGAATTCAATTTGTAATTTAACAAATTATTATTTTTTTCTTGATTTGCATTTATAAATTATTAACCCTTTACTGCCCAAGACTGACTTATAGATTTTACTCTGTCTAATGCCAGACGATTTTACTCATCAAAGGGAGCCCCCTTGGACAGTGAAGGGTTAAGTAAAGGGTAAACTTTGGCAAAAACCTGTATTTAGACTTTTATGGTGGCACTTAATTTTCTTATACACTTTGAAATGTAGAGCTTTAAAAATTCATCCACAAAAGATCAAAAGCAGGAGCGACAAGAAAGTTCCTTGAGTAATGTTCGAGTGGCTTGCAGATCTCTGGGCTACTAGATGCACTGGCTTTATCATTCTTAAGAAGGCATGGGCAGTGAGCTGTTAGATGAAAAGAGGCTTACCCCACCCCCTGGACGGACCACTTCTGGATGATAGCATCCTAATTTGGATGTTCATATCCAAAAACCTAATATCATCTTCGTCACTTATTTTCAAATATCCAATTCCTATCTCTTTCTCATTTTCACTACAAACATTCCACCCAGATCATTCTTAAGTAGAATTGTTACCATAACTTGGGAAACAAAAGAGGAACAGCACTCCCGAGTACGAATGATATGACGTATATTTACCAATAAGTCCTTCTTTATCTCTGTAGCGACTAATCCTTAAGGGAACCAAACTCTTGCTGATTTAGTTAATTAAACTTTGCGAAAATAACCTTCAACCCGATCACTATACAGATTCAGTTTATATGTCAGTTACCTGTCTATTTTCCACTTGCACGCAACAATCTAAGTTATACGAACAAGTTACTAAGGCGCGTGTAGTTATGATCAATAATAACACCGCAGACTTGAATGCATGGTCACGATGGCACGTCGGTACACTTTGATAAAACTCTAACAGGTCGTATAATATATTTAAGAAATTTGTTGACCTTGGTTTGCTGAAACTGTTTCCTTCTTTTCCAAACTATGTGATGTTCTTTTCGTTTCTTTCAAAGCTAATCATGTATATGAATGGATCACTTTTTTCCAATACATGTAGGGGACTGATGAGATCGATGTAATGAAGCGGTTTTTAATTACTTTTCTACCTCTTTCAGGAGCATTAAAGAATTATTAGCTTCTCAATTAAATGCATGCGTTGATCCCTATTTACATCCTGGCGTTTTATTAAGCAAATCATGATGGTATTCTCGTTAGAGATACAAAGCCGTATGCTTTTACTAATTTCTAGGTTTCATGCCAGAACAGTTCTTTGTATTCTAGAGGTTCATTCATTGGACCTGGCATGTCGCTTTTCAGAACTGGTATCCACTTTGTTGTTGTTGCTTTTTCTTTGTTTGCTTGTTTTTTTGCTTTTGTTGTAGTTTGTTTGCCTCTTTCAGTCTGTTATAGCCTTTTCTGTGGTTTAAATGTGTAGTTCTAACTAAGACTTAAAATATTTGCCTGTGAACCGTAATCACACTCAAAACTGTGGTATGAAATGATGACAAGATGCTAAGCATATTCTGGTATAGTTTCTGCTTATTACAAACTCGGGAATTGAATTTCTCTTGACACACACTTATCGTAAAAAGTCTGTATACGAGCCGAGGGGCCCATCATGAACCGGAGCTTAGCCCGGTTTCTGTAGCATGAAGCGACTAGGAGTATTTCTACTCCCCCTGGATGGGATGCTAATCCATCGCAGGATCACTCCCAGCCATTTATACACCTCGGTTGAGAGAGGCACTGTGAGAGTTGAAGCTAGTTGAGTGTCTTTCCCAAGAACACAACGCAGTATTCCCGGCCAGGGCTCGAACCTGGACCGCTCGCTCCAGGAGACGAGCACACTAACCATATTCATATGAGGCCTGCCACCGTGCCACACTTATCGTGTACATGGCCTAATTCTCAAGCGTGGGAAAAGGAATTAAGCCAAGCTAAGTCATTCACCTTTTACACTCAAATTTGAAACCTGAGTTATGGAAATGACTTGACAGTGGAATAGAATTCTCCGAGAGCAAAAGGCGAAGTACAAAGTACAATGCAATCACAGACAACCTTTCAACGCCAGTCGCGCGCCAGGATTGAATCGAATGAAAAACTCCCTACACGAGGATATTATTTCCATTTTTAGCTAGAGCGTTCTTCTGCCGCTGTATCTCCTCTTGCCATGAAGACTAAATGCCTCCAGTGATTCCAAGAGGTTTTCCTTGAGACTAGTTAAGAAGGAAATCTCTAAAAACAAACTGACTGTGTGTAAGTAAGGAGTTTTTGGACTTGTTCAGTTTGAACCCGAGAAGGTTTAAATATCAATTCTTATCGACTTACAAGCGTCTGCACGCAATATTAATACTGTCGGTATTAAAAGGCTCTCATTCCTCCTTTTTTCAACCAAAGTTATAGACTCCTTACAGTCACTGGAAAGATTATGTTGCACGTTTTTTTTTTTTTTTGTTTTTTTTTTTTTGACCTTTAAAAATATTCTCAACGAATTCTTAAGAGACACTGAAATATATCGCTAACAGGAGCAACGATGACATTTCAAATTTACATAGAATGCTTCAACTTGAAGTTATATTTGCAAAATTTTCAGAACAGAGCATTCGACTTAAAATATTTCGTACAGAGCGGACATATCTTCACGTTATGAAAATAAAATATAATTTTCCGGATCTTCCGCGAGGAAAATACTGAGAGTGGTTATAACAGGAAATCCAGGTATTTATAGCATTTAAAGCAGACATATGAGTGTCTAGTGACTGGCATTTCAGACATGGAAAATGCAAAATTATGATGAAAAATAAACTTCAATGAACTTGAAAAAAAAATCAAAATAGCAACGCAGACAATATCCATGCAAAACAAATATTGTAATGGGAAAATGCTAAAAAAAGAATTGAAAAGGCCTTGCTAATTTTGTTGAAAGTTAAAAGCTGAATCCTATAATTAGATTATATGGTTAGTCATGCAATCTCCTGATCCGTCTGTTTTCATGGAACATATAAGATAAATCACTAGCTATCAACCTGTGCTGAACTAAAAACCAACCCAATCTATGTCCTAAATTTCACCCCAATTCCAGCGCAACAGATACTCGATTCAAGGAAAAAAAACACTTTGTCTCTTGTAAAAGCCATCTGTGAGTGGTGCAAAAAACTAACTACCGGGGGAACTTGTTCCACATTTATTTAGTCAGGGTACCGTGTGAGACAAAGCACGAATCTTGGATCCATTCAAGAGATTTACAATGCCAAATCGTGGCCTCGCCCAAAGAGTTATTATAGCTCATGGAAGAATCCCCAGACACAGCTCACCCGTCCTTGCCGAAATATCTCATACAACATTGAGGAGGCATAGTAGTTTTTCTCTTATAAAACTGATTTTGGTGTTCACAAATGAACTATTATGTTCATCTGTTGTCTAGTTTATATAAACGGGATAACATGGTTGCGTAACATGTTAATTTCAAAAGTGGGTTCATTATGCTAGTTTCATTCCGCCGGGCGGCGTCTTATCAATATTACTACAGTACTTACCTACAAACCGCAGTCCAAAAGAAGATAAGAGTGCCACTAAACCAAAATATACCGCGTACATATTTCTTGCCATAAGAGAGTTCGATACAGCTTGCACAGACAGTCCAGAATCTCTCGTGATTGTTTTTTTTTTATCAGCAAGCATGAGAGACAGAGACTGTCCTTAGCAACGACAGATGGCTTAGGTACACGTGACGGCCAATGAGAATAAGTCATATCCGACAACCTTAGCTTCGAAATTCGCCTTATGCATATGGTAGTTTAGCCCCATAGGGTGTGTAACAATTTCCGGTATCTTTTAGGATGGCGACAGGGTTAACAACAAGATTAAACATGTCTGTCATGGTCAAGTACTTTGGCAAATTATTCATTCGGTAGTTACAATTAGCGACGAAAACCAGGCCACATTAACATGCACGGCTATGGCATTATTTTGTAATGTAGTTAGTT
>JAHPZR010040811.1:0-22500 GCA_019787425.1 Platygyra sinensis | reverse complement strand
TATGTTTTATACTCTGATAAAACATGGGTTTTTGACCAATCAGAGAGCGCGCAGGGTCCTATCTATATTTTAATGATCAATATGATAGATTCATCACCAATTCGCCGATTTACCAAATTTTAACAAAATGATCACGTAGCATGTCACGTGATCAGAATAATATGTTAAGGCAAGGCAGGACGTCTAGCTTTATAATCAGGGAAAAGTTCAGCTTGTTAAAACAAATAGAAGAAGAGATATAGCTGCCCAACCATAATTCTACTTTACATTCCTGACCCAGGCCTTAAACGGCTTTAGCAGCCACTTCAGTACTGCAGTTTTAATTTCTTGGTCCTGGTGGAATTCTCTACGCCGGATAAAGAAAACGTACATTTTCCCTTTCAAGTTTGATACATTTCGTGTGTAGCAACTTCACCTTGGACAATGATAGCCAAACACCCTTGCAGAAAAACTGTTGTGGATAACCATGGCTTAAAAGTGCTTCTGAAAAAGCGTGCGCTGCAAACAGCCCACATACCGTGTCAGTTTAAAAGCCTCGAAATATAGGAGTGATTTCACAACTGACATTTATAAATGACAATTGTGGCTACAGAGGTGTACACCTATACACTTCTCCTAAGATGACCGCCAAGAAACGTCGTAATCCGGCAGACACTCAAGGAGGTGTTAACACAAATGTGTGTTTAGTATGGGCTGTTTCAATCTAGTTTAGGTTATTGGCTAGCTAAGTAAACGACGCATTATCATTGCTCAAGTCCAAACGATACATTTTATAAATGTTTCGGCTGAAAATCGTAGTAAACGCACCAAAAATTGCTTCAATTTTGCAAAATGTTTTCGGGGGCATGAAACCCCCAGACCCCCTAGTGGAATAGGTCATGTGGCCCCACATTTGCTACTGGACGGTCACTCGCACAACCCTAACTTAAACCTTGAATCACTGCATGTTAAGAATGACTTTTATTACCAGAGTAATGAAACAATAAAATTGATATTTCCCTAAGCATCAAACCAAAAAGGCAATGCCGCGAGCCCCATTTTAGACAATAGCAAGTGGATGTGCCTAACCTGCGATCAGGAGTCCTTTCTTTTTCCCGGCGGGAAGGTACGCGTTCCTTCCTGCCGCGAAAAAAAGGACGCCTGATCGCAGGTTAGGATGTGCCTGATACTTGGTTATATTTCCCCTTGTAAAACTTTGGCAGGAAAGCAAAACGACCGTGTGGAAGTTAAAAAAATATTTAAAAATTTTTAAAAGTAGTGGATTTACCTGTGCAATGCTTCCAGCGAAATCGTTTGCGAATTGCACAAAACTGCGTGTCCGGGTTATTCAGGTGTCAAAATTGGTTTCTCTAAGAATACTATGAAGAGGAAACTCTGTCTTAATCTAGTATGCCCTATGATTTTTTAAAAATTGGCAAGACTATGAGCTCTCCTGATTTATTAGCAACTTCAGTTATTAGCGGAAAAGAGTCTCCCGAACGGTCAAATGTGAGTTAGCGAACGAATGTTGTTGACATTGACCCCAACTGTTTACACTACCGGCTTCGGCGATGAGTCAACTAAAATTAATATTACAGCAATCTTATAAAAAGAAACAATAAAATAAAAGGAAAACGTGTTGAAAAAGTATGAAATAATCATTAAAGGCTGCTCATTTCTATGGGGATAAGACATTTTAAGTCAACGCCTTCTTCAACCAAGAATGCGTGATGCGTGACGGAACGGTCGAGATGACGATCGGTAGTGGTCAGTCAAAAGAAACGTGAGGCTTTAGATATTTCTCGTTATTTTGGCGTAAAATAAGTCTCATCGAGTTCTCCAAGCGTTAGAACTCAATAAATCTACTCAGGTAATGTCTAAAAGTTCGCTGAGAAACTCAAAACCGCAATTTAGTCAACGGATGAGATTCGTCATTTCCACACAAATTGTTGAAATTTCCGCTACTTTGTCGAATTTTTTGCGTATCAAAATTATGAGTGCCCACAACTTTTAATACAGATAATTGTAGCTTAGGCCTAGTACATTACGCTGATAACAGTCATCATTCATGAAGAGGTCCCACTTTTGAAAAAAATCTCTTTGTTTGGAGGCTATGTCAGCAAAGATGGCAAAGACATCTTTAAGCGGATCACGTTAAGACGTCATAACTTTGCTTGCGTTTAAGATAAGCAGATAGTTTTTAGTTGTGTGGAAAGAAGAAAGAATTATGCAGTAATTCTGAAAGAATTAGGTCGTTTTATCAAATTTGCAAAGTTTGAGCAAGCATAACGTAACCCCCAATTTTTGGGGTTTCAATTTCCGGTTTGTGTAGTTTTCGGGGTGCCTACAAAAAAAAATTCCTCAAAAAATTAAAAAAGCGAATCTGTCGAAGTAAAGGGCATTTTCGTTCATTGCATATGTTGTTTGACTTGTGTAGAAAAAATGAAGGCAATCCATTTTCTACGAAAATTTGAGTGGTCGGTTCTTACACGGACACGCTCTTAAAAGGCCAATTTTTGCCAAAATTTTATGCTAAATTGGCAAAAACCCAGGCAAATCAGCTCAATTTTGGCGAAATATTCCATTTTAGAATATCCTGTTTTTCAGTCTTACATGTCAACTTTTTTTTTTACAGATTTTGATTTTTGAATTTTAGATTCTTTAATGATATTGTATTTTTTAGTTATTTATGAGATAAGTACAGGAACCCTTTGACAACATTTCTTTCTGTTAGAATTGTAAGGTTATCCTGTATAAATATTCGCGTTATTATTATTCGAATAAGATTACATTTAGTTAAACATATTAAGGGACGGACCATTAGAAAAGTGATGGGGGGGGGGAGGGGAAAAAACCAAAAAAAAATTCATGCAAGGGAAATTGCCAAGAAAAAAATTCGTGCAAAGAAGAAGGTAAAGAAAAAAAATTCATGCAGAAGGAAGGTCCAGGTCCGGTTGCTATGGCGTGACGTCATTTATCTGTTAGGTTGCTGTCATCGCAAGAATTTTGCGGTTCTATTGTGGTTTGCGATAATTGCTTTCAATAAAAGAAACTGTGTACTATAAGTAACCTGGTAATTTTCAGACATGATCTGGCCGCATAATTTATTTTTTTATAATAAATTTTCACAACGCGGGATTATTGTTCGCTTACACATAATAGAGACTTCGACTTCCAATGAACTCGTCATCGGTCATTGAAAACGGGCACAAAACGAGACTTGCGTCCCGAATTAGAAGATATGGTGTTTCTCTTGACGCATTTGTGCGAAATTGATCCAGTTTTCAGTCGAATTTTCCTCGTGGAGTTAAAGAAGGCGCGCTTGTTTTCCTTTCGCGGGAAGAACAACAAAGAAGCTGCCCCTGGATATACGTTTGGAGTGTTGCGGCAAACCATTAAACAGTTGTTGAAAACCAAACAAAACCGACAACCGCGATTGGCTTGTACATGAATTCAATCACCTGAGAACGACAGAGAGAACCAAAAAGTGTCTTCAGCTAGCGCTAGCCGTGACCAACCTCGTAGAGCATCGAATCAACACAACAAGACGAAGGTACAAAGTTATATCATTAGATTAATCTTTCATTTATATGATAATTAACTTGCGCGGATTGTCATGCTTTTAGATAGTATGGGGACTAGACAGGTACTAAAAATCACTGTTTTCATTTGTGAGTTAGACCCTATACTGAGTCCATCGTACAATAGTTTTCTGAAAGACAATTATTTCGGATACATAGAAAATCCGTATCCGGGGGGGGGGGGGGGTACTCCCTTATAAGGGGCTAATGGGGATGTGCCGCTGGATGGGGTCGCATTTTCACGACTGCATTGACTATAATGGGGTTACATTTTTAGAAGAGTTACTAGAATGGGGTCGCACATTTTCGGGATTTCTGGGATAACAAACTTCTGGTAAGCAGGAATTTAAAAATAAGAAGATTCTTGGTTAAAAAATGGTTTGTGCTGTTGTTTTTATATCTAACAGTCGGCTCGCATTGAATTCCGTTCATGACGTCACAACTTAAACATTAACAACTTGCACAATAGTACAGAACCCCTGGGTCCAGAACAAAGTCCAACAAAACATTTGTGTTACGGCATTTATTTTCCGGCTATTCTGTGTTGTTATCGTCCATCGAAGTTAACACAACTTGGATCTTCTTTTGGATTAGCAAGCGTTTGATCTCTTTCGCTTGAGACTTCTTAGCTTTCAACGTGACATTTACACCGGTATAAAACGGTCTTGCCAATATTTTTATTGGGAGGTTTGAATCATCTGATCTATAAGTTATAAATCGTAATTTGTTTTTATTCATGTAAGAAACTATTATGACGTTCCCGTTAAAGAAGAATGTTCGCATTTCAACTAAAGATGGCGGTATGTTTGTAAATACTTACGGTTAACATATGTACCAGAATGTTTGTGTTGTAGGTGAAAAGTAAAGTGTTCTACATTCAATTTAACAAACGTGTCAACTCGTTTTAGGGTGACCTACTTAAAAGGCTTTATCAGAAAGTGACTAAGTTGGGATCGTGAAAATTACATTTACCCAAAAGTGACTAAGATGGGGTCTGTAATTGGTCTAAGAATAGACTATAATGGGGTAGGGGTTCTGAGAGGCCAGCGGCACATACCCAGCAAAATTTGACCCAAGTACCCCCCCCCCGGGATCCGTATACGTACATATTATAAATGCTCTCTGGTTTGCCCACGCAAACGTCCACGTAGAATTGACGTTGCTGAGGGTTAGAGGATATTTTTGGGGTTCACCCAGGCTGAAGTCCTTGCAACACAGTTGCTGATGAGTGCTTCAAAATATGTAACAAAATTGTCAAATACTTTTGTTCTTAGGCCATCGTAATTTGATCAAAAATAAGACACAAACAGCAGTGATAAACATATTGAACTTGTTCATTTTGACTTGACGTTTCGTATGTACTCTACATACATTTTCAAAAGTAACCGTTGAAATTTAAAACAGCTATTTATATATAACAAAGCGGGTGAGGGGACTGGAACCTAGATTAAGCAAATACTTAACAGTAAAATATAAAATATATATATATAAAAAAAAATAACAGATTAATAAAGCATCAGCCTTTCACTTCCGACGTTGACGTTGAAAGCAGGTTGAAGTTCTTGAATAAATAACGTCTCTTTTATTTTACAATGATAGTCTGTTTTGCCCTTCGCTAAAATATCAAAATGATCCCACTTGATGTTATGTTATGTTATGTTATTTTTCCGACGTGCGTGACGTACATTATAGGAACATGTTACATATCCTTTCAGGTTCACCCAGGCTGAAGTTCACGAGTAATTCGAGATATGTAACAAAATCGTGATAGAGATTTTTCCGTCGTGCGTGACATTATAGGAACATGTTACATATCCTTCCTGGTTCACCCAGGCAATACAGTTGCTGAGTGCTTTGGGATATGTAACAAAATCGTCAAAGTGTTTTTCCGTTGTGCGTTGCATCATAGGAACATGCTGTGGTGGGTTCTGGTTCACCCAGTCTCATTGAAGTCCATGCAGTACAGTTGTTGAGTGCTTCTGGATATGTAACAAACTCGTGATGGTGATTTTTCGGTCGTGTAGTTTCCAGAATCGCTTCACATTAGTTGAAAACAATAAGATTATGAGCTCGTGATTTCTATCACGCATAGTAATCGTGAGCGTAACCTCTTGAGAGGTTTTAGAAAACCTCGTTGCAACAATTTTTGAGAATTTCTGACTGCATAACATAACTGATTTTCAAAGTGTCTGGACACATGACGCGTTTTGTGGAACACAAACGATCACTGCCAGGGATATGATTACACTGGAATGTTACAAGCCACTGGTATCCCGTGGAGATGTAGAACTAAAAGTTCTTCATCTGCATGGGATCCAAGGTCTGTTTTTGGTTGCAAAGAACGTCTGGCTCGTTGTGCTACAACATACACTGTATACTGTATTGTAATGGAAGTAATAAAATCAAATTTGTAATAAATTAATATTAGAATCTGGTATCTTTGTAAATATTATATGCTATAAAATTCGTTATGCTCAGAATAAAAATTAGAGGATGAGTCTTATCCCCTTGAACATGCAGGAGCCCGTGCCTTGAATAAGAATTCTATAATACAATGAAAAAGTCATTCACACGTAGTACTAAGTGTTAACCACATAAATAGCAACATTAACACTGCCACTGGTACTCTTAAAAAAAAGAACCACAAAGTGTGGTTTTCATTGGCAGGCAGACTATCTTCGCTCTAGGACATACTCGTCTGAGCAAAACTGCTAAGGTTTACGTGTCGCTATCGTAAAACCACAGAGGAGAGTCTGTGTTGGCCTGTCTATTAACTTTTCAAAAAGGTAAATCGTTCAAAGACACTCGCCAGAACAAAATTTTAGAGGCTTACGTGCCGCTATCGTAAAACCACATAGGAGAGTTTGTGTGGGCCTGTCTATCAACTTTTCAAAAAGGTAAATCGCTCAAAGACAAACTCGCCAGAACAAAACTTTAGAGGCTTACGTACCACTACCGTAAAACCATATAGGGGAGTTTGTGTTGGGCTGTCTATGACCTTTTCAAAAAGCAATATTTGTCTGAAAAAAAAATTCGCGCAGAGGGTTTCACCTGAAAAAAAAATTCCTGCACAAGCCGTGAGCGAAAAAAAAAATTCGTGCAAGCCGAAAATTCCCCTCCCCCCCCCCCCCCCCATCACTTTTCTAATGGTCCGTCCCTAATATTCAAACTGCCTAGGTAAAATGCGTTCCTGCATACTAATTCGGTATAGGTTTACTAATAAGCGTCGCTCTAGTACAATGAAAACAATAAGGTTGCCTGAGCTTGCCCGATAATAATGAACCCTGATTGTAAAAAAATCTATTAGCTGTTCAAGATAAAAGCGGGCAGATTACGAAAGCGTTATCTTTCTCGCAATCGCTTTGCTAGGAAATAATTCGTTCGAGCTCGTTGTTTAGAAAATTCTGTTCCCTGTTTATCAACATGGCTTTCGTTACTGATGTTCGCGAAGTTCAAGCTCTTTTGGACGCTTGTTTAACTGTCCGTGATCGGGAAACGTTGACAAGCGCAAATTTTTGAAAGCGTAATAAGGTTCTCGAGCTTTCTTTGAAAACTTTCTCCGATTTTCGAAACGTTAATTTGCCCGGACTCTTTTAACCCCGATTGGTTTAGGTAGAATCTATCATGCTTTTATTCTCAGCTTTGCTGACGAGAGAGAATTAAACTCTTAGCTAACTGCTCGAGTTTTCCGCTCCGTTAGTCACGCACTGATCTCCACTTTTAACCCTAGATTTGCATACTGACAAACTCGAACGGAGAAACCCATGGGACAGCTCTATCATTGAAATTACAACAATAGCACTTCGGAGCGCTTAATTTAAACACGCGACAATAAATATTTTTGAACAGCACGTTTCTTTTATTACGTTTATTAGCGAATACAAAAAATTAATACACAGAGATTTGAAATGAATAAAAAATACATTTTTTGACAACGAAAGCTCCAACAACTACAAAGTGTTTAACACAAAGTAAATCACGAAATTAGGATGCAATGAACAATAAGACTGAAGTCCCCTTAACAAAGAAATAAACTGCAATAGAACAACACACCAGATATCGGTTTGAAATACATTTTTATGGAGAACAAAACACAGTAGTTCTAGTCTTCATCTTGTGGAATGGGTTGCTTCTCAAACAATCGATTAAGCAAGAATTTCCGCTTATCAATGGCTAGTTCTGTCGATTCTAACCAATCAAATCCATCTGTATCTTTCAGATCTTTTTGGGTTTCCATCACTTTTTGGAAGGTGTAATCTTTCTTCATCGCTCGCATCCACTGCAAATACTCTAAAAATACTTTTCTCAGTTCTTTTCTGTAGAGAGGAAGGAGAGCGTTCTGCGCTTTAAGATGAGCTACATTTTCCGAATCTCCGTTCCTTTCGTACTCGTCGACCAAAGCATTGAACTGAACCTCGTGACGTTCCTGCGCTTCATCTAATATGCGCGACCAAGGGTTTAAGCGCTCTGTCACTTCTTGGGAAGAATCCGTTTCTTGGCTAGATTGGGAAGAATCCGTTTCTTGGCTAGATTGAGAGTCTTCACTGTCTTCGTAATATCCATTACCTCGTTGAAGAAGGCAGTATTTATAACCGTTGCTCCAAGACATTTTTTTGGGTTTGAACAGCACGAAGTTTGAGAGCAAACTGAACAGCAAGTGGAACGCCGCCTTTAAAACAAGCAGTGAAAATGTGAAGCTTATGGGACGCGGTTTAGTGTGACAAGCTACTGTTACTACAGGCGGGGTTACTAAGCTCTCTTCTCTGTATTCCGCCCTTCATCGTCTCCATACAAAGTGAGCCACTCAGGAACTGAATCTGCTGTTGTTTTATAATGTTTGATGTTATTGGCTGCTTTTCTAACGCCCCTTGGTAGAGATTTCAGTGATTTCTTTACTCCTCTTGGTTGAGATTTCAGGGATTTCTTTACTCCTCTATTTCCGTATGGTTGCTTTCAGGTTCTCGTCGTTTTCCCGGTCAGTATTTCGAATTCTACTCATTTTAGACGCGGGACGAACTGTTTGGATTTCTCGGGCGATTTTGGGTCAACCGGGTCTCAAGCTCCGCTGAAGTCCGCTGATTAACGTCTTCACGGGCTATGAGAACGATGGGCCACTGCACTATGTGGCTTATGAACAATGAATGGTTCCCTTTTTGTTTTCCTCTCTCGTGCTCACAATATGTACACTTGGTTATCATATACTGCAGATATCAAGTACCATCCTAACAACCCTGATGTGTCAGGAGCTTCTAATCACCTCTAATGGCTGAAATATATTGAATATGCATGCAAAGCATCCTAGTCTATGATAACGACAGGCCACGTGGAAATAACATTGAATTTTTTTTTCTTATGTCGATTTTCAATGTTGTATTTTTCAATGTTTATTTTTAATGTTGATTTTCGATGTTGATTTTCAATGTTTTGTTTCTTTTTTTTTTTTTTTGGATTATATTTTTTTCAAAATATTTTAGTGCTTTAATTATTTCTCTAATATTTTTTTTTACTTTTTTATTTGTGAACGAATATTTTTTTTTTACTTTATATTATTAATTTTTATTACAATATTATTTTTTCTCCCTTTTTTCTATTTTGATTGCGTAAATAGCGACTCTCTGAACGCTGTACATCCACGTCGTTATAAATAGTGTGATTTTTCCACAAATTTTGTGATATTGTTCTCTATGCCCGACACATTCGACTTGTTCCATTACATCTCTTAAACGAGAGTTATGACCTATCATTTTTTTTTCGAAACACTGAGGAAAGTTTCAAAATAAAAAGAAAGTTCTTCGGTAACTTTAATTTCTGAGCAATCACATTAATAAGAGCATTCATTCCAAACTGACATCACATTCAGGTCTGAACACGTTGACTGGTCTTAGCTATAGAGTCCTAAACGCCAGGAAACCTTAATATTGTGATTTAGTGTAATTTAAGAGGTGAACAAATAATTACCAGCAATTTCATTGATCGAGCAAAGAGATGACAATCGAGCGGCATCGATTTAAGAAAACAGGAAACGGGAACTAATATAGGTTTAATCTTAAAGTCAGCGACGCTATGGAAGAGGCAAAAGAAGCCTGATCATCCAAACAGCTCGACGAAGACCACGCTGCCCTTGAGAAAGGTGAGAAGCTTTTGTTACAGAGACAGAAGCTCATTCTTTTGGCCAGGAAGTCCGAAGTAGGATGGTCTTTAATAGGGGAGTATAAATGCAATGATCTTGCTAACGATTCTGATGACGAGAAAAAGATTATTGGAGCGGAAGCCAGAGCACGTACCCAAGCCAAGCAAAACTCGGCTCGCAACAAGACAAGGTTAGCCAGCAACAGAAGGGAGCTTTCCGTACTATTGCCAGTTGAAAACGCCACTTCCAGGCAGTTTTACACTAACAGTGCAAGACCCATTCCAACAATTTAGACAAGGACTCAGACCAAACTGGGTTCCTGCTTTGCCTGTAACAAGCCAGGACATTGGAGGACACAGTGTCCTCTCAATTCTTCCAAGTTTCAGCCTACTCATCTAGCCGCCGTTCAAGACGATCAATGACAGGTTGAAGGTGTTTTCAATTCCATTATTGCTTCTAATGGTCTAAGTGACCATTGCAATGCAAAAATTTTTACATTCAAATTAATTAGATGCAGTATTTGAATGGAAGTCACTGTTAAATTACGAGTTTACCTCAGGTCAACTGAATAATCCTTCGGTGCGTGGTCGTCTCGCTTTATGTTATGACGAGTGGGTAAAATAAGACTCTTCAGGCTTAATTTTAAGCGTTGTGCGTGATGGTTATAAAATCCCATACGTAGCTTTCCCGCCTCCCAAAGTTATTTCCAGCAATACTTCTTCGCTGAACGATACTTATATTGCCTCAGAGGCTATATCTTATTTGTTAAGAACTAAGCGTGTTGATGAGATTTTGGATCATCAGCTGACATAGTTAACCCACTCTCCGTTTTGGTACAACCATCAGGGCGCAAGAAGAGATTGATCCTTGATCTGAGGCATATCAATTTGTATGTCTTTAAACGGAAGTTTAGGTGTGAAGACATTTCTGTAGCCATTCAGATCTTCTCTAAAAGGTTTTATCTTTTCAAGTTCGACCTTAAGTCTGGATATTCAGTCAGGTAGAAAATTTTCTGTGGCACCCCGGCTGAAAGATTAAGCCGCCCTCTGGGATTTTGTCGGATGGTGTAGTAAAATATTTTCAGTTCACCAAATTACTAAAGCCTATTTTGACTTCATGGAGGTGCAAAGGAATTCCTATGACTATTTTTCTTGACTTTGGTTTAGGTGGTATCGTTTGTATCGTCAAGGCTAAAATAAACAGCTTTATAGTTCACGCCGATTTGACTAGGTATGGTTATCTAATTAACGAAGACAAATCTCTCTGGGAGCCCAGCACTGTCATTGATACTAATCGAAGTTACCAAAAATCGGATTTCTAAACTAAAGAGTAGTATTAAGCTTATACGTAAGATTGATTGTAAGATCGTCAAAGTTTAAGATCTTTCCTCTGTGGCAGGCCAAGTCATTTCGCTTACGCAGGCTGTAGGAAGCGAGGCTATACGATTACGACACGTATGCATGTATGCCGTTGTTAATCAGAGACTGCCATGGAATTTTGCTGTTGAATTAACGAAGAAGGCTTGCGATGGATTAGCATTTTGGGACGAAAATGTCGACTCCCTTAATTTTAATTCCCCTTGGGCACCTTTGCAACCGCCTGCTAAGTTTGTCTATTCTGACGGATCCGATCACGCCTGTAGTTCTTTCATCGATAATGACCACATCAAAAGTAGAGTACCGCAGAAAGTTCTAAAAGCTCAACTTGGATTGAGCTTAGGAAAGTAGACTTAGTGCTATCTGCCTTCGCCCTCGAGCTTCAGGGCAAAAAAGTTGCTTCGTTTACTGTCAACACTAGTGTAGTCAGCATTGCTAATAGTGGGAATAAAAATACAGAATTAAACTTCAGTCCCTAGCGCTTTCTATTTTTAATGTTTGCGCCCGTCATGGTATTTCTCTTGAAATAAAGTGGAGTTTTAATTATCAGCCAGATCTTTTGAGTAGAGCCATTGATTTTGACGATTACACCATACATGACGATGTGTTCTACATGCTTGATTCTAAATGGGAACCCCACACAGTGGATAGGTTTGCCTGCAGCTATTAAGTCAAGGTTTTGCGTTATAACTAATGGTTTTAACAGCCTCGCACGGAAGCTGTAGACCCCGGGGGGTGGGTACTCCCTTATATGGGCTATATATGCAAGCGCCGCGGAATAGGGTATGGTTTTTGAGGTTCTCTGTCCTTAAAGAGGGCATCTTTTTTACCCTTTTGTTGCTGTGTTCCTGGTGTGGTCCTTAGATAGAGTAGCTAAATTGTATTATCTAATACTGGAGTGTGAAAACGCCCGCCTAAACGAATGTTTGAGCCTTAAAAAGAGTATCAGTTTTCGCTTTTTTAGTCCTTAAATATGGTTAGGGTTCAAGAACCTTCGCGGCACACCCCTATCCAAAATTCGCGGGAGTACTCGCCCCCGGGCTGTAGACGCTTTCACTTAGCTTAAAACTGGAACGGACAAAATAACTGGATTCTTCCTCCAGTCTCGCAAATTAGTAGAGGTATTGTTTATGCTGGAGCATGTAAGGCTGTACAACTCTTGTCGTGCCTATGTGGAAGTGATCATACTTTTGGTTTCTTTTATGGGAAGATGACAAGCTCTGGAATGAATTAATTTTAATTGTGTAGTAATTGTTCCTGAAAAGCCCCATTGGGGAGGTGACAACAAAGTATGTATGTATGTAATGCCTTTGTGCGCGATTGGGTGCCACTTCCTAAGTTTAAGAATCTCTTTATTTTAGGTAAAGCCAAGAATCACATTTTCGGTTTAAAGGATTTGTCCTTTAGCGTGGTGGCCCTGCGTCAAACTTTTAAGCAACCATGGAGGCAGCTTTTTGGGGGTTTTTCCACCACTAAAGGTGGCAGTTGTTCACAATGTAACAATTGTTATTGTCATTGGGACCCACTCAGACTAGAGAAGTCTTTTGACACTTCGGTCTTTTAACGCTTCGTTTGTGACCGAGTTCAAGGTGTTTGATCACTTTAGTGATTGGAAGTCTTTCAGTCGATCCAGTCGTTAGAATTTCAAGAGATTTCGCAGAAAAATAGATGAGAGGCCACGTGAATGAAATATTATTACCTACGTTAAAAACACTAAATATATACGTCGAAAGGTGAATATGTATACGAGGAGATCGAGAATGGGGGATCACGAAATTTGTTAGTAGCTATGAGGGGGATACTTTAATTAAAAAAAAAAAACATAGAAAGGGAAGATCAGCTAAATGTCCATTACTTCCTTTAGATGGCGATAGATAATCAGCGATCCCGTGGTCACGCTGAACGTTCAAGCCTGAAGTTAAAAGTGATAATTTGTCTAGAAAAGCTTTTTCATGTTTAAAGATATTCAAAACAAACTTTATTAGTATATACACACTCAGTGATTTTGGTGTTTTAAGCAATCTCATTGGTTCGCTATCTCTGGCTAATGAGCATTATTCACCCCCCACCGAGTGAATAATGCGTAAGCCAAACAAAAATAGAGCATACTTTTGAACATAGTTAATGGAGGGAGACCCTCCATTAACTATGTTTTGAATAAAGCATACTTTTGATTCACACTGATTTGAACGGTGTTTAAGGACCATTATTCTAGACGGTCACGAGGTTTTTTCGAAGATTAACTATAGATTTTCCTTGTTCAAAGATTCTGTAAATAGTTTCGCGAATTCGCGCATGCTTGTACAGCTTGCACGTTTTCAGAGCATGAATTGAGAGGCCAATTAAATCGATTTTTAATGGTTTCCTTCTGAAATGTTGTTGAGATCACTTCCTGTGTATATACTAAAACAATTATTCTTCTCAATCTCAGTGAATAGTGGCAGAATATTTACCTCGATTTCAAAGAATAATTGTTAATAATTTCACTATTTCTTTTTCAAAAGAAAAAAATCCACGCAAGTTAGTGCGAAAATTAAAATAGACACCCCATGCAAAAGAAAACCACTGCACCGCACGTTGGCATTTGATTGGTTTTCTTTCTTACGAAATGTTTAATGACGAAAATTCATTAATTGTTAGGCGAACTAATGGCTCCTCCGTGTTTTTCACTTTGACCCCGTGTTTTCCACTGAGACCCCGTGTTTTTGTTGTTGTTCTTTTTTTTTGTTTGTTTGTTTTTAGTTTTTAACGGAACCCGTATTTTTTGTCATCAAACTCCGTGTTTTCCACACGCCTGGAACCCGTATTCCGGGACCACGTAGCCCGGGTTTTCACTCCTTCGCCCTTTCGCTCCTTCGCCCCTTCGCCCCTTCGCCCCTTCGCCCCTTCGCTTCTTCACCCTTTTACTCCTTCACTTCTTCACTTCCCTTTAGACATTTGGAAACCGTGGTGCTGCGTGCGTGGGAGTCTTACAAGATAACTTAGTTTTATCAATTGGGTTGATAATGTGAATTAGCCACCGTAAAGGGATTCGGAAGCTGATGTTTCGAGCGTTGGCCTTTCGTCGAAGCGAATCAAGGAATTGTGGTTGTGTGTGGTTTATATATAGAAATATGGAGCCACGCTATCGGTTGATGCCTGGCAACGTGAAAAGCAACGGAAGAAATAAGTTGAATAAAAAGCGTTCGTTGGCCGTGAGGATTAAGAGTGCCGATTTAAAAAAGTACATTTTTGTTCTATAGTTTTGCGGCTTTCTGTGCTTCCTTGATGTGGGGAGAGGCCTACAAAGGTTGACAAATACTCGTCGTCTTGGGTACAAATCTAGGATTTTGGTCTCACTTAGGGTGTTGACGTCGAAACATCATCATATTTAGCTGTCGAAGTATCCTGAGGGCGCACTCGAAGAAATCAATAAGTAAAAGAAACGCTCTCTTAATATTTAATTCTGTTTTTAGGCTTGATTTCTACTGATCTCTCGATTACCCCAGTCGGGTCTATAAGCGCGCACGGGATAATCTCTCTAACAATAGCTAGTAATCGAAAAATTAAATTCCGTTTTAAGTGGTATCTGTTTAGGGTATAATGAATCTTAGGCAACGTAGATCTAAATCTCCCGTAAGAGTTAAATTCAAATTTTCCGACGAACATTCTTATGGGAGCTCAACCCGGGTTTCCAAATGTCTAAAGGGAAGTGAAGAAGTGAAGGAGTAAAAGGGTGAAGAAGCGAAGGGGCGAAGGGGCGAAGGGGCGAAGGGGCGAAGGGGCGAAGGAGCGAAAGGGCGAAGGAGTGAAAACCCGGGCTACGTGGTCCCGGAATACGGGTTCCAGGCGTGTGGAAAACACGGAGTTTGATGACAAAAAATACGGGTTCCGTTAAAAAAACTAAAAACAAACCAAAAAAAAAGAACAACAACAAAAACACGGGGTCTCAGTGGAAAACACGGGGTCAAAGTGAAAAACACGGAGGAGCCATTAGTTCGCCTAACAATTAATGAATTTTCGTCATTAAACATTTCGTAAGAAAGAAAACCAATCAAATGCCAACGTGCGGTGCAGTGGTTTTCTTTTGCATGGGGTGTCTATTTTAATTTTCGCACTAACTTGCGTGGATTTTTTTCTTTTGAAAAAGAAATAGTGAAATTATTAACAATTATTCTTTGAAATCGAGGTAAATATTCTGCCACTATTCACTGAGATTGAGAAGAATAATTGTTTTAGTATATACACAGGAAGTGATCTCAACAACATTTCAGAAGGAAACCATTAAAAATCGATTTAATTGGCCTCTCAATTCATGCTCTGAAAACGTGCAAGCTGTACAAGCATGCGCGAATTCGCGAAACTATTTACAGAATCTTTGAACAAGGAAAATCTATAGTTAATCTTCGAAAAAACCTCGTGACCGTCTAGAATAATGGTCCTTAAACACCGTTCAAATCAGTGTGAATCAAAAGTATGCTTTATTCAAAACATAGTTAATGGAGGGTCTCCCTCCATTAACTATGTTCAAAAGTATGCTCTATTTTTGTTTGGCTTACGCATTATTCACTCGGTGGGGGGTGAATAATGCTCATTAGCCAGAGATAGCGAACCAATGAGATTGCTTAAAACACCAAAATCACTGAGTGTGTATATACTAATAAAGTTTGTTTTGAATATCTTTAAACATGAAAAAGCTTTTCTAGACAAATTATCACTTTTAACTTCAGGCTTGAACGTTCAGCGTGACCACGGGATCGCTGATTATCTATCGCCATCTAAAGGAAGTAATGGACATTTAGCTGATCTTCCCTTTCTATGTTTTTTTTTTTTAATTAAAGTATCCCCCTCATAGCTACTAACAAATTTCGTGATCCCCCATTCTCGATCTCCTCGTATACATATTCACCTTTCGACGTATATATTTAGTGTTTTTAACGTAGGTAATAATATTTCATTCACGTGGCCTCTCATCTATTTTTCTGCGAAATCTCTTGAAATTCTAACGACTGGATCGACTGAAAGACTTCCAATCACTAAAGTGATCAAACACCTTGAACTCGGTCACAAACGAAGCGTTAAAAGACCGAAGTGTCAAAAGACTTCTCTAGTCTGAGTGGGTCCCAATGACAATAACAATTGTTACATTGTGAACAACTGCCACCTTTAGTGGTGGAAAAACCCCCAAAAAGCTGCCTCCATGGTTGCTTAAAAGTTTGACGCAGGGCCACCACGCTAAAGGACAAATCCTTTAAACCGAAAATGTGATTCTTGGCTTTACCTAAAATAAAGAGATTCTTAAACTTAGGAAGTGGCACCCAATCGCGCACAAAGGCATTACATACATACATACTTTGTTGTCACCTCCCCAATGGGGCTTTTCAGGAACAATTACTACACAATTAAAATTAATTCATTCCAGAGCTTGTCATCTTCCCATAAAAGAAACCAAAAGTATGATCACTTCCACATAGGCACGACAAGAGTTGTACAGCCTTACATGCTCCAGCATAAACAATACCTCTACTAATTTGCGAGACTGGAGGAAGAATCCAGTTATTTTGTCCGTTCCAGTTTTAAGCTAAGTGAAAGCGTCTACAGCCCGGGGGCGAGTACTCCCGCGAATTTTGGATAGGGGTGTGCCGCGAAGGTTCTTGAACCCTAACCATATTTAAGGACTAAAAAAGCGAAAACTGATACTCTTTTTAAGGCTCAAACATTCGTTTAGGCGGGCGTTTTCACACTCCAGTATTAGATAATACAATTTAGCTACTCTATCTAAGGACCACACCAGGAACACAGCAACAAAAGGGTAAAAAAGATGCCCTCTTTAAGGACAGAGAACCTCAAAAACCATACCCTATTCCGCGGCGCTTGCATATATAGCCCATATAAGGGAGTACCCACCCCCCGGGGTCTACAGCTTCCGTGCGAGGCTGTTAAAACCATTAGTTATAACGCAAAACCTTGACTTAATAGCTGCAGGCAAACCTATCCACTGTGTGGGGTTCCCATTTAGAATCAAGCATGTAGAACACATCGTCATGTATGGTGTAATCGTCAAAATCAATGGCTCTACTCAAAAGATCTGGCTGATAATTAAAACTCCACTTTATTTCAAGAGAAATACCATGACGGGCGCAAACATTAAAAATAGAAAGCGCTAGGGACTGAAGTTTAATTCTGTATTTTTATTCCCACTATTAGCAATGCTGACTACACTAGTGTTGACAGTAAACGAAGCAACTTTTTTGCCCTGAAGCTCGAGGGCGAAGGCAGATAGCACTAAGTCTACTTTCCTAAGCTCAATCCAAGTTGAGCTTTTAGAACTTTCTGCGGTACTCTACTTTTGATGTGGTCATTATCGATGAAAGAACTACAGGCGTGATCGGATCCGTCAGAATAGACAAACTTAGCAGGCGGTTGCAAAGGTGCCCAAGGGGAATTAAAATTAAGGGAGTCGACATTTTCGTCCCAAAATGCTAATCCATCGCAAGCCTTCTTCGTTAATTCAACAGCAAAATTCCATGGCAGTCTCTGATTAACAACGGCATACATGCATACGTGTCGTAATCGTATAGCCTCGCTTCCTACAGCCTGCGTAAGCGAAATGACTTGGCCTGCCACAGAGGAAAGATCTTAAACTTTGACGATCTTACAATCAATCTTACGTATAAGCTTAATACTACTCTTTAGTTTAGAAATCCGATTTTTGGTAACTTCGATTAGTATCAATGACAGTGCTGGGCTCCCAGAGAGATTTGTCTTCGTTAATTAGATAACCATACCTAGTCAAATCGGCGTGAACTATAAAGCTGTTTATTTTAGCCTTGACGATACAAACGATACCACCTAAACCAAAGTCAAGAAAAATAGTCATAGGAATTCCTTTGCACCTCCATGAAGTCAAAATAGGCTTTAGTAATTTGGTGAACTGAAAATATTTTACTACACCATCCGACAAAATCCCAGAGGGCGGCTTAATCTTTCAGCCGGGGTGCCACAGAAAATTTTCTACCTGACTGAATATCCAGACTTAAGGTCGAACTTGAAAAGATAAAACCTTTTAGAGAAGATCTGAATGGCTACAGAAATGTCTTCACACCTAAACTTCCGTTTAAAGACATACAAATTGATATGCCTCAGATCAAGGATCAATCTCTTCTTGCGCCCTGATGGTTGTACCAAAACGGAGAGTGGGTTAACTATGTCAGCTGATGATCCAAAATCTCATCAACACGCTTAGTTCTTAACAAATAAGATATAGCCTCTGAGGCAATATAAGTATCGTTCAGCGAAGAAGTATTGCTGGAAATAACTTTGGGAGGCGGGAAAGCTACGTATGGGATTTTATAACCATCACGCACAACGCTTAAAATTAAGCCTGAAGAGTCTTATTTTACCCACTCGTCATAACATAAAGCGAGACGACCACGCACCGAAGGATTATTCAGTTGACCTGAGGTAAACTCGTAATTTAACAGTGACTTCCATTCAAATACTGCATCTAATTAATTTGAATGTAAAAATTTTTGCATTGCAATGGTCACTTAGACCATTAGAAGCAATAATGGAATTGAAAACACCTTCAACCTGTCATTGATCGTCTTGAACGGCGGCTAGATGAGTAGGCTGAAACTTGGAAGAATTGAGAGGACACTGTGTCCTCCAATGTCCTGGCTTGTTACAGGCAAAGCAGGAACCCAGTTTGGTCTGAGTCCTTGTCTAAATTGTTGGAATGGGTCTTGCACTGTTAGTGTAAAACTGCCTGGAAGTGGCGTTTTCAACTGGCAATAGTACGGAAAGCTCCCTTCTGTTGCTGGCTAACCTTGTCTTGTTGCGAGCCGAGTTTTGCTTGGCTTGGGTACGTGCTCTGGCTTCCGCTCCAATAATCTTTTTCTCGTCATCAGAATCGTTAGCAAGATCATTGCATTTATACTCCCCTATTAAAGACCATCCTACTTCGGACTTCCTGGCCAAAAGAATGAGCTTCTGTCTCTGTAACAAAAGCTTCTCACCTTTCTCAAGGGCAGCGTGGTCTTCGTCGAGCTGTTTGGATGATCAGGCTTCTTTTGCCTCTTCCATAGCGTCGCTGACTTTAAGATTAAACCTATATTAGTTCCCGTTTCCTGTTTTCTTAAATCGATGCCGCTCGATTGTCATCTCTTTGCTCGATCAATGAAATTGCTGGTAATTATTTGTTCACCTCTTAAATTACACTAAATCACAATATTAAGGTTTCCTGGCGTTTAGGACTCTATAGCTAAGACCAGTCAACGTGTTCAGACCTGAATGTGATGTCAGTTTGGAATGAATGCTCTTATTAATGTGATTGCTCAGAAATTAAAGTTACCGAAGAACTTTCTTTTTATTTTGAAACTTTCCTCAGTGTTTCGAAAAAAAAATGATAGGTCATAACTCTCGTTTAAGAGATGTAATGGAACAAGTCGAATGTGTCGGGCATAGAGAACAATATCACAAAATTTGTGGAAAAATCACACTATTTATAACGACGTGGATGTACAGCGTTCAGAGAGTCGCTATTTTCGCGGTCATAGTTTGCATCACAGAGTAACAGTTTTTTTGCACTCTTTCACCTATATATAAATATTTTTTCTTTCTAATAATTTGTATAAAAAAAGTTTTCATATAACGGGCGCTCTGATTGGCTGAAACAGCGTGCCTCATCAGAGATTAGGGAACGGGTTGATGACATCAAGCTGGCTTTCAAATATTTGCTTTAGAATCTCGACAAATTTGACCCAAATTATAAACATCCCCTGTGCCACTCAGACAAATTCAATAGAAACGAGCCATTTGTCAGCAGTAAATATGGCTCATAGAGACCATAGTTGACAACACTAGTGTAAAAACTGTACGAAAATAACAAGTTTTGCTGGAGTCCGACAAAACACTTAGCTTATTCTTATACTTAGCGAATTCTTCGATAAAAGACATTAGAATATATTACGAAGGCAGAAATTATACTTAGGAAGTAAAACAACGACAGAGAATACCATTGAGCTGTCTCTGTTTTGATGAGAAACTTTATTTTTGTGAAAATGCTCAAACAACACTTACAGTCATGCAGTTTAGTAACGCTCACTTGCTTAGTAGCGACGGCTCCGGTTCAATTCCGTATCATCAATCAGTTCAAAACTTGCTTCTGTGCTCGGAGTTGAACAAGTGAAAGCAGTCCTACCTGAAAGAGTGTGTGCTTAAAGATTGCATTCCCGATATAGAATACAGCGATACAGAAAACAAGAACAAGAAAAAAAAAAAAAAAAAAAAAAAGGATAAAACTCACTTATTGAATACTACCACTTCCCATGTTGTTTCTCACTCTAAAAAAATCTGAGATCCCGAAATTGTTGGATCTCTTTCAATTGTTGCACTATCATTATTAAGCATAAGACATAGGATTAGAGAGTAGGAGAGGGCGACAAAAGCGTTGAATTAATATTGAATATATCAGGAATCGTTCTGAGGGGGATTGGGTAAGATGCCGGACAGGTAGGACATGCTGAATTATCGAGTGACCACGGTAGAAGCAAGGGCGTGTAGTTCTTTAATCACTGCATTTGAGGATAAATTTACCTCTTTTTGTTGTAGACTACCAAACTTTATTTCCAAACTGAATGCCAGCGACGTTTTCTTCCGTTTAAGTTATTGGTCTTCATAATATAAATGCCACTCTCGTCTTCTAAGCAGTCTCTTATCATGTCCCAAAGGTGTACTATATATATTTTTTGAACTGTCGCATTCAATCTGATGAATCTAAACTCTCTGGTTCTCCGCAATTTCTGTAATATGTTTCATATAAAGAGAAAAACTTAAAAATATCAGGTGAAAACAAAATGGAATTCACCAAGCTTTCTGCCTGCATACAATCAGTGACATAACAAGTTCTATAAGCGAACTGCAGTTCAGGGTCGCTCAAGCTGTTCTGTTCCAAAAGGTCATTTTTGGCTGCTTAAACTGCGCTTCTAGGTGAGCGTTGGTTACTTATCGCCTAAGGAGGGCTTAGGGGCTGGGGGAGGAGGATATTTGTTTAAAGGCAGTAAACTTTCGCTAATAACCTATTTAAATTTCATTTTATTGTAGAATCCCCATTACAGCTATCGATACATTTTGTGATCCCCTATAAATGTCTTCGGCCACATATTTATCTTTTGAAGTTTATATTCAGTGCTGGTAACGTTCACCTCAAAAAATATATATTTAACTATGATGCGAAGTTCAAGAGTAATACAGCCACCATGGTGCAGTCTCTTGCTCGGTGTCATGTCGATAGCTGATTAGGGTTGAGACATATGAAACTTAAAAGTTTCATATGCCTCAATTCAACTTAAGAATAAAAGGCAGCACAAATTGGCATGTACTTAAAAACAAACAAAGCAAAGCGAAACAACTAAGCAAAACGGCCGAAATGAGCAAAACGACCAAAACAAGCGAAACAACCGAAACGAGCAAAATGGCAAGTAAATAAGCAGATGAGTGAAAAAGTAAAAAAATAAAAAAAATAAAAAAAAAAACACTCGACCTTGATCTCTGTCACGTTACTATGGCAGCCTGATCTCGCGCCCAGATCCACTTGTGTGACATTGGGCCTGTAAAGGTGGATGAGCACAAGCACGACGAGCATCTAAAAAACGTTTTCTGGTCGTATCGTAGATTCTTAGGCGGTGGCAATGGGCGAATGGTCTTTTTAAGAAAGACTGCAGCATTCCCCCTGCGAACCGAGACTTTCTTTCATCTCTAGCGAAAAACGACAGCAACTTGACGTGCTTTTATCACTCGGGCGTTCGTGACTCCTCCAGTTCTCAAAGTAGTTTCTAAGGAGTTTCCGCCGTGCATCCTGGACGCGGCGTTATGGGTGTTCGAGACTGTTTTCGAGTGTTTGCTCGGCGCTATACTTAAGGAAGGTGCCTACTTTAATTAGTGCGCACACGTTCTACGCATCACGGAAGCAATGATTGAAGCGCAGGCGCTGGGTTGACATTGATGCAATCGACTACGCCAAAAAGTACACGACTAAAATCAAAGCAAAAGTTTCCTACTGGGTCCAAATCTAAGTTTAATGAACCAGTACTTAAAACAGGAACATGTAAATAGCAACATATCGCTAACCACTAACTGTTTACATCTTCCAGCTGAAACCGTAGCTGTTATCTTTCGAAAATTACTCTGAAGTCCTACTGTAAACATATACCTGCAGATGGTGTAGAGCGCGCGAAAAAACGCGAATGCTTTACTTACTGGGGAGGTGACAGGGTAAAGAAAAAATATAATAACTTTAAAAAAACGCGTGGTTACCGCTACCTTTTTTGTTACGAAATAGAAGTGGCAGTTCTATTCGACACGTGATTAGTCTGGTTGTGAGGAAAAGGTATTTAAACTGTATTTAAGTTGAGCCATAGGAAGTCTGTCAGAGACGCTAAAAGCGCTTTTGCAA
>JAHPZR010040803.1:0-10523 GCA_019787425.1 Platygyra sinensis | reverse complement strand
AAACGTATTGTTATATTTCGAAAACAGCCTCTTAAAAGAGGCTATAAAAGCACTTGAAGATCTATAATTTTCGAGATATTGTACATTTCCTCAAACGCATGCTACAAGTTGTAGATAATGCCGTGTTTTGGCAAAACGTATTGTTATATTTCGAAAACGATCCACTCGGTCCGAAAGGACTGCTGCGCGTGGACTATTTTGTCAAAACCTTCATTCAACTGATTTGACATCGAATTCTGTCCTTGTATGTTCATTGGTGCGCCCCTTCCCAGTTGTCAAACAGAATTGCTAGCTTCGAATAACTGCTTTTGTTTCAAATTGATCCTGGAATTATGAACATTAAACCTAGCCGTCTATTGAGGTCGTTATGTTTTACATTTTACATACTCCTGAAAGAAAAAAGAAACACTTACTGTTAGTTTCATCTTGAAAGACGTAAACATGGTTTGCATAAGGACCTCCTCTGCCGTCATTTTTGCAGTCGCTACTCTTGCCATATTTGCTAAAGGTCTCTAGTACATTAACACTCGCTGCACACCATCCGCCATCTTGAAGTGCAAAGGCAGGGAAACCCTTCTTGCGAGCTGCGACAGCGCATTTGACAATGGGGTTCTCACGATTTTGATAAAAGAGTGCTCCACCATCCAAGACTGAGTCTGTGTCTTCAAGTGTTGAAATTGCACGATCTGCGGTGTCTCTATAGCATCCAATACTTGTGTAATCTATTAAGAGAGCAGTGTCCAACTGAATGAAACATTTTTATACCATGCCATAGAAACTACAGCCAATCAGAAAACAGGAAAGCCGTTGTATAGTCGACTCTATTAAATCCAACCTTCCCATCGTGCGTCACGAATATGTTCCATCGATTGAGGTGGCCACTGTATTTGCAAGGGCGTAATTAACAATTAGATCCGTAGCCCGCAAGGTCTACTGGTCAATAGACCCTTTGCATAAATGGGGCCTAAATTTGAATAACAATACTTGGTACATCCTTAGCCTCACATTCATGTCGCAAGACAAGGGAATTTCACATGAATGCGAGGCTAAGGATGTACCAAGTATTGTTATTCAAATTTAGGCCCCATTTATGCAAAGGGTCTATTGACCAGTAGACCTTGCGGGCTACGGATCTAATTGTTAATTACGCCCTTTGCAAATACAGTGGCCACCTCAATCGATGGAACATATTCGTGACGCACGATGGGAAGGTTGGATTTAATAGAGTCGACTATACAACGGCTTTCCTGTTTTCTGATTGGCTGTAGTTTCTATGGCATGGTATAAAAATGTTTCATTCAGTTGGACACTGCTCTCTTAATAGATTACACAAGTATTGGATGCTATAGAGACACCGCAGATCGTGCAATTTCAACACTTGAAGACACAGACTCAGTCTTGGATGGTGGAGCACTCTTTTATCAAAATCGTGAGAACCCCATTGTCAAATGCGCTGTCGCAGCTCGCAAGAAGGGTTTCCCTGCCTTTGCACTTCAAGATGGCGGATGGTGTGCAGCGAGTGTTAATGTACTAGAGACCTTTAGCAAATATGGCAAGAGTAGCGACTGCAAAAATGACGGCAGAGGAGGTCCTTATGCAAACCATGTTTACGTCTTTCAAGATGAAACTAACAGTAAGTGTTTCTTTTTTCTTTCAGGAGTATGTAAAATGTAAAACATAACGACCTCAATAGACGGCTAGGTTTAATGTTCATAATTCCAGGATCAATTTGAAACAAAAGCAGTTATTCGAAGCTAGCAATTCTGTTTGACAACTGGGAAGGGGCGCACCAATGAACATACAAGGACAGAATTCGATGTCAAATCAGTTGAATGAAGGTTTTGACAAAATAGTCCACGCGCAGCAGTCCTTTCGGACCGAGTGGATCGTTTTCGAAATATAACAATACGTTTTGCCAAAACACGGCATTATCTACAACTTGTAGCATGCGTTTGAGGAAATGTACAATATCTCGAAAATTATAGATCTTCAAGTGCTTTTATAGCCTCTTTTAAGAGGCTGTTTTCGAAATATAACAATACGTTTTTAAAAGATCCATAATTTTCGAAATATTGGACATTTCCTCAAACACATGCTACAAGTTGTAATAATGCCGTGTTTTGGCAAAACGTATTGTTATATTTCGAAAACGATCCACTCAGTCCGAGTTTTAAGACGTTTTCTATTACCAAATATGGGCGTGGTTCGAAACATTTAAAGGAAACGTGAATCGAACAAACACGGTAACCTTTGATACCCACTGGACTTCAGGAGCCAAAAAAAGGAGGTTTTGAGATTTCCTTAGCAACAGACTTGTAGTTGAGTTTCTCCCCCCTTAAAACTTGATCAGTACCTTAATATGATGTGTTTCAGAATTTTCTTTCTTATTCAACCTTGTAGCCGTCAGTGTACCAGATCCAATCGCCTTTTATCCCTGAACAGTAAGTATGCAACACGGGAAATAAAAAATCGACAACCCCAG
Source organism: Platygyra sinensis (assembly GCA_019787425.1). NCBI lineage: Eukaryota > Metazoa > Cnidaria > Anthozoa > Scleractinia > Merulinidae > Platygyra > Platygyra sinensis. Next base: position 8,041 of record JAHPZR010040803.1, on the reverse strand, counting down.
GCTACCCCTCTTGGTGTTAGCGTGGCAGCTGGGCCCGATGGCAAGGCTGGTGGCTCATACCAATTCACGGGACTGAAAAAACAGTTACATCGAGTTCCCAAACGATGGAGGGTTAGATGCTCAACACTCCATCACACTGTTATGTTGGGTGTATCCTGAGATTACAGACGGACCTATTTTCAACTATAAGATAACTGGTCATCCGTGGGCTGTTCATTTCTGGATACTTTTTGGACAGCTGTACGGGGCAATAAGTCAACGAAATTACGTTACGATTCCAGGGTTAATTTCCTCTCACGTTCTGGCGCTACACCAATGGCATTATGTTGGATTCACCTATAACCACATAACTGGTATTGCTGAGTTATGGCTGGATGACCAACGAGTGGTGCAGAGGAATATTGGAAGCGGCCTGTTTCTTTCAACTCAAGATGACGTTAGAATGGCCGCATTAGAAAATGATGGTCGGTATTTTAAGGGACGAATTACAGCCATGCAGATTTATGACGTTGCTTTGACTGAGGAGCAAATAAACGCAGTGGAAAACGCTGGTCAAGGTAAAATCATAGTTATATTTTGGCTAGTCGTGCGAATTCGACTTTTTGATCGTGGGCAAAATGTATATCAGTTCAGCGATCATTACAAATTACTTCTGGAAGGGAGAAGCTGGTGTTGAACAGGAGTATTTACGGACCTCAGCTGTTGGCTGTTTTGGCCAACTTTACTTACATTCACAGGCAACAGACATTTAAAAGTTAAGATATAGAAAATATGTACCGTATTCTAACGAATTTTAGTATAAATCTACTAGCGTTCTATCACGAATGCCATTCTCTGATTGGCTACGCTACTCACTTGTATTCTGTGAGAGATAGTGAGTCGTGTACAAGTGTGTCCTTCTTAACAAAAAGACGACCTCTTGGCTTTTTCAAAGTGTCTTGAAGAGGATTTAGTTAAAGCTTTGAACGACTAGTAGATTTATACTAAACACAATAGAAATTTTTGCTCTTAATTTCTATGCGCGTTAGTTGACAAGGGCACAGCCCAAGTCAACTATTACGGGATAGAAATCTCGAGCTCATAATCGAATTGTTTATAATAGAGCGGAAGTTTGTTACAACGAGAAATGCTGTGGGAAGACGAGCCGCAGGGGAGTGTTTCCACAGCTTTTCCGAGTTCTTCCAAACTTTCACGAGTGTTTCTATTAAACAATTTGAGAGAACGGCATTCGTGATGGAACGCTAGTAGATTGTATGTTAAAACTCGAAGAAAATTCGAAGAGCATGATTTTATTTCTTTTAGAAAACACCGCGATGAAAATAAGGAAAACAACTTTCTAACTTTGATTATATATATATCAAAACTAAATTCTCTTTGCTCGCGCCATCATTACGCCAACAGCTCGTGCTAGTTCTGTGTTTCTATCGAGTTTTAGTAGAATTCTACTAGTATACAATGCAAATGCTGCAATCTGATTGGCTGAGCTGCTCATACATGTTTAAACTGATCACGTGAGGCTGTAGTGTTCATCCGCGGAGAGCCATTATCAGCCCACTGAAGAGCCCGACCGAGGGAAATACCCGGATGGATAGTCCTCGTCCGTGAACATTTTTCTGTAAAAAAGTGGGCTTGTACAAAATAAACAATTGAAATTGTATCAGTAGGTTTTTGTCTGTTTTCTTTTTCAAATTTTACCGCATTTGGCTTTCATGGCTATCGACCTTCGGCCTCATCAACTATCACCTCATAGATATCTCAAGCTCATAATCTAATTGTTAAATAGAACACGATTTTTAACCAATCAGCCCGAGTATTTTCTTGGGTCTGTTTTCAAAAGACATGTAGTTGCCACTTCATTAGTGGTTCATACACATCTTTATATTGCAATCGAAGGGCAATGTGACCTCAGAGGTCTAAAATTAAATGGGTCAAGATAATTTGGCGTTTAGTCCATACATGCATTCTCGAAAATAGTGATAACTCTTCATTGAAATATGCACAGAATAACATTTTGGCGTCATCACAAACCCATCTCCAGCGCCCTGAGGGAAGTTTTAATTTTGCCTTCGGTTGATTACAGAAAACAACAGGTGCAGCGAGATGGACTGGGAGTCCACTCTTAGTGGCCCAGGATGGACAAACTGCTCATTGGGAAGATACATAAGTGGAGTGTGGAGGGAAACTGATGCTGTCACTTCTTTACCTGATGGCATCGATAATATTAAAAAGGGGCAGTGCTGTAGCCCTCCACACGAATACAAAGATGATACTCCTGTTTGCAAAACACTAGATTGGAGAACTTCATTAAGCAGGTTAGTTAGAAGTCTTACCGAGCGATTTGCAGAGAACAAACTTTTTTTCTTTTTATGCTTAGTAAACAATAACAAACTTACAAGTCTTCTGTAAGCAGGGACCGCGAAGCAAGTTTTTCAGTGGGTGGGGGAGGGAGCTAAAGAAAAACGCGTGGACGAGATTTGGGGCGGGGGCATGGTAGGGTTTTTTTTTTCTTTTTAATTTCTCTAAAGAGACGGAGAATGCTTTTATATAGTGATAAAACTACTATTTTTTTCCATCAGCGCTGTAAAAATAGAGGATATTACATGACTGCGCGTAGATATGAATTTTATCTTCTCGTGTTCAACTCGACATCTCACGAGTGTTGCGGTTGAAAATTCGTTTGCGAGGTCAATGGTGGAAAGCCTGTCAGTTCTTTCTTTGTGTGTTTAAAAAATGAAAGGTTACTTAATAGTTCCTGGTTCATCCTTGAACAGAACCAAGTTTTTAGCCTTCGGGCAGTCGAAAAAGATCTTTCTCTGGCTACAGTATAGTTGCCGGATTTACGAAAATCAGTTTACATACGTGATATCTTTTTTTTATCATTTCCCGTTTTGGGTAGGTAATTATAATTCTGTCTATTTCTCTGCGTGTTTGTCTTTGCCAGTAACTCTGGTCACTTTCGAATTAACGATTTTTTGCTACTTTTTCTCCCTTATTTTTGTTAAATTTTTTTGTTTAGTTTATTTTTATACCAGATCCCTCTGCGTGGTCCCTTATAAGGAGCATTTAGCAGACCACAGAACCTTCAACTTGCTCTCTGTCCTTTCTCATTGGCTAGAGAATACTGTACGTGTGTTCTTGTTTAACCAATGTCTGCAGAGCTCAGAAAAGGCAAGCTAAACGAAGTCTCTCTGCTTTTTGGCCATCTGCTTTTGCGTTTTTTTCCCACGATGATACTAGAACAGACACAGACGACGAATCCGATATTTAGATAATAGAAAACATGTACCGTGTTTCTATCGAGTTATACAAACACGAGTGGAAGTTTGGGAGAACGAGAAATGCTGTGGGAACACGAGCCGCAGGCGAGTGTTTCCACAGCTTTTTCGAGTTCTCCCAAACTTTCACGAGTGTTTGTATAACTCGATAGAAACACGAAGTACATGTTTTCTATTTCTTTTAGAAAACACCACGACGAGAAAAAGGAAAACAACTTGTTAGCTTTGGATATCAAAATGTAAATTCTCTTTGCTCGCGCCATCACTACGTCAACAAGCGCGCGCTAGTTTTGTTCTCCATCGAGTTATACAAACACGATTTTTAACCAATCAGCGCGCGTACTTTCTTAGGACTGTTTTCTAAAAAAACATATCAGTCTAACTCTTCCTCTGTCATAATCGTACTTGTTCATTTCTGGGGTTTTTTAACATTTTTTGGTCTTTTTCTTAGCCACTGAACTGGAACGTTGATGACGTTAGAGCGGTGTCAGCATTGCCTCGCAGCGAATGTGGCCAGCATTTGATTACGGTCTACAGTTTTGGTGGTCTCGCCTATACTAAGAGGTTCTTCAGCTAAAAATAAAACATTTTCAAATGCAAACTACACAAGAATATCATAAGTAGGTATACACGTTAAAAACTAGCGCAATATCTCTGGATTTTTGTAACTTGTATTATTCTATATTTAAGTTCTGTAGAAAATGTTTGCCTCTGACTCTTGTTGTTTCTGAACAGACGTTTCGGCTAATGCTTAAGCCTTCTGGGTGTAATAAAATTAGCGAGTTTGCATAATCAAAAGTGTCAATATCACGATGGCGGAGAAACTGTCTGTGCTTTTCGAACTTGGATCTGCTTTTCAAACATTGAAACTTTATGTCGTTTTGTTCAGTTAAAGCCACTTCAAGTAATGTTTTGAATATTTAGTGAAAGGCAAAGACATTGTTGCCGTTCCACTGACTGGCTTGGCAAATCTCTGCTGTTTCAGCCGTCTAACCGGATTTCTTGCCTGTCAAGGCGGACAATATATATTTTGTTAAAATACACGAATTCCTACGGTTTGTGACATTTATATACATTTTGCCATTTTCTGTGGTATCGGTCAGTCATCGACCATTTTGTCGCTTCACTCGTGTTTATGAAGGCTAGCTTCATGTTGTACTCTAAGGAGTAATTTTAAGTAGTAGTTGCGTGCTATGCGACGGCGCCTGAACAAACAGTCAACAGTCAAGCAGACTATGGCGGTTAAATAGTTACATTTGAATCCTGTGGTGCACAGCAGACAGCCCCAAACATTAACGCTCGACCAGATAACTACAAGAAACATAAGAATTTCTCAAGACCAGCGTATATAGCTTTCTCGAAGTAAAGCTACGGCATCTCCTAAGAAAACCGGCACAAGGGCAAATACATGATATCGCGCGCGTAAGAAACTACACGTACTGTATTTGGCAAACAGTTCTAGTTACGCCCTGTCCCGGCGTCACAAAATAGAATACAAGTAAAGCGCAAACGTTCACGGTAAACTCACTAAAGCGTCATATTTTTCCCCTCAAACAACAACAAATACTTGGAGACTTAAAAAAATATATTCTTACAAATAGAAATGAGCTAAAATAAAACTGATCAGCAGAGGTGCGGGCTAACTCCAGACGAAGCGACATGCAGATAACAGCGGAAATCATGGCATAGACCTACGACCGGCCGGGGGGGGGGGGGGTACTCCCAGAAAAATTGGGTGGGGGTGTGCGGCCGCGTTCCCGCAAAACGCCTTACCCTATTTATGACCAAAATCTGCGATATTCCCTACCCTATTTATGACCTGACCAAAATTCGAAACCCTATTTATGACCTGAACCTTGCATCAAAATCCTGTTTCAGACGTGCGTTATAATTGGATCCCTAGCTCAGACCAAAGTTAAATTACCGTAAACATAATTTGTGAAGGACTTTTGTTAATTTTCTTTTGGTTTCTTAAAAATATACCCATATTGAGGCTAGAGTACAAAACCATACCCTATTTATGACCAAAATGGCCAAAATCAACCGAAATTGATACCCTATTTATGACTAAAACGGCTGAAAAACCATACCCTTTGGGGCCGCACATAACCTATATAGCCCATTCTGCGAGAGCACGATCTAACGGCTCAACTCTACCTAATTAAAATTACTCCTTAGAAATACAGGCATACAAGTGCCCTTCATAAACACGAGTGAAGCGCAAAATGGCGAGTGACCGACCCAGATAGACTACAATGCACACTGTCCCAACCGGAGAAGTTCGTGTATTTTTACAAAATATAATCGTCCGCCTTGACAGGCAAGAATCCGGTAGACCGCTGAAACACCAGAGATTTGGCAAGCCAGTCGGCAGAAACGGCAAAATGTCTTTGCCCTATTCACTAAAATATTCAAAACTTACTTGAACAAAACGGCAAAAGTTTTCAACGTTTAAAAAGCAGATCCAAATCGAAAAGCACAGACAGTTTCTCCGACCATCGTGATTTGGCACTTTTTTGATGAGCAAACTCGCTAATTTAATAACACCCAGAATTTCAGGGTTAAAGTGGGCACGTGACCAGCCGATGCCAGGGCCTTTTCCCGCCGCCACCCCAGCCAAGGAAAAGGCCACTGGAGATGATGTGGCACCATGATAACCCTGAGATGACTACAACCCATCCAGGGGGGAGTAGAAATACTCCCTAGTCGCTTGCGGAATACAGAAACCGGGATAAGCTCTGCCTGATAAACCCTACTAGCCTCCTATGCAGACTTGAAACCTACCTTCCTGCCTCTTTGAAGAACGGTTATTCAAATAGCTAACCTCGTATTATTATTTTGTTAATTCAGAAACAACAGATGGGCTTCCTGTCCAGACGGATATTTTCTCCATGGAATTTATCGCTCAAACAAGACTTGGCTTCACAATATCGAACGAGCATTTTGTTGCAAACCCAGAGACTTCAAGAACATGACCAAGGATTGCTACGACGAAGATGTAAGGAAATCATTAAATAACAAAGGCTGGAGCAAGTGTCGAGACTGGCACTACATGATGGGCGTGTACAAAGGAGACTGTGATGAGCTGAACTGTATTGACATGATTAAATGCTGCAGGATGACGCCTCCAGGTATGATGCACTCTCTAGGTCTCTCGAAACTACAAATATCAAACTGAAATCCTAATAAATTCTATTATTATATGGTTCTGTCTCACAAGGACTGGGAACTACCAGATTCACGAATTCGGTTGATTGGCTGAAATCCATATTGAAAACGGTCTAGATTTTCCCATCCAGACCGGCAATGATTTGCGGTGAAAAAGTTGCAATCATTGGCTATTTTCATATAACCGTATTTATTTAAGGAGGTGCCAAAAAGGCTGCTGAGAATAAAACGTATTGAGGACGATCAGACTTCGGCAGAAATAAATTCAGCTTAACGCCGTTCGCAAGCAAAATGTCAGTTAGTACAAATCGATCTTCTTTGCGTCATGTAATAAACTGATCTTAATTATGACCGAGCTTAGTCAGTCTGTATGGGAGAATCTTGACACAGACCTCACTGCGTTCGGTCTGTGCTTACGACCTCGGTCCAGATTCGATCTTCCATACAGACCTCCGGCTCGGTTAATAAGAGCCAAATATTAAACTGCCCCACTCTCGAATAAATAATAATTAATATTCGGGTCGATGTCATAGCTTTCCGTTTTGTTAGTTCTATCTTATCTTTTCCCTTCTTTATATATTTTCATCGTTAATAGTCTTTATAGTATTAAAAAACTGTAACTGGTAAAGTATGCCCGCCAAGATTACCCTTTGATAAATGCGGGCATGCTTGCTTTTATATAAAAAGTGTTTATTTAAAAGGATTGTGATCAATAAATTAACTCAGTGTAAAGGTACAAGTAAGTAAATACAACGTAACAAGAGTGATGGCTGATATATTGCAAGCAAGCTCTCTTGACAGTTCTTATGGTAGCCCGCAAAAATTTCATTTACCGTATGAATTTAAACATCTAACGCATCGTAACTTGGAGACGTAGCCCAATATATAGCTGCAGTGAAATGTCCTTGGGGGGGGGGGGGGGGGGGGTCAATCAATTTTGTTTGTGGAGAAATAATTTTCTTTTCAACAGTTGGTTCGCAAATACGAACAAAACGATTACAAATCTTAACTTAGAAAAGGTCAACATTTTGCTGCTTTTCTGTACTCTCAGTTTACAAGTTTCTGTCTTTCAAACTCCATTTTTCGTGTTTCCCTCTGACGTGAATCCGCCTTCACCACTTGCACAATACCATAATGCACCTCTTTAACCCCCCAAAAATTTTGCATACTCATTGTTTGCAATTTATCCTGGGACATGAACATGTCCCAAGAGTAATCTAAAACAATGCCTATGCAAATTTTTGGGGGGTAAAAGAGGTGTATTATGGGATTTGTGTAAGTAGAGAATTGGACAGTAAAACTCCTGTAATCTTTAAAACAATTAAACGTATGTACACGAGGGCAGAGTTTTGCTTGATTTGATAAATCGTGGCTACCTGAGACCAATACCTCTTCGGAATCGGTATAGTGACACTCTTGGGTATGGACTCCAGCAGAAGTCTGATCGAAATCTACCAAACTGAAACGGTTTATTTCGAAAAAATTCGTCAGCAATGCAATAGCCAGTTTAAGATATAGAAGAAACCTTTAAATATAGGATGGAAGCTATAATAGATTTTTCTGGCTTTTTTTGTTTTCAGATAAGGTACTTTTAAGCT
>JAHPZR010040801.1:22500-27630 GCA_019787425.1 Platygyra sinensis | reverse complement strand
CAAACTGTCCGATAACAAGGTGTCCGATAACAAACTGTCCGATAACAGCTTGACAAGTGAATTAGTGGGAAATAGGAGTTTTTTAAACCAATCACAATCGAGGAAATTGTAATTTTTATGATTAGCAATGATTATCGTGTAGGATTCTGAATACGCCAGCACTAATACTTGAATGTAATTACAGAAGGTGAGCTAAACATGAGTTTTCTACCATAGTTAAGTCCAAATACCAAGGAAATCAAATTCAAGAAGACATTTTCAGGTTCCTTTTTATTATCTGGTCACACTGGCACTTGCCTATTGTTTTCGTTTCTAGCAGGTTAGTGTTGTGATTATCACGATTTTGACAGCGTTAGTACTCAGCGCTGATGTAAAGCCCGAAAATAATTTTTATACCAGGTTTTACACTGACATTTCTTCTTTCGAAACGTCACAATCTTAGGTGTTTTGGTGTTTTACCGGGTAGCGAATTTGCCGATTGAAAAAGTGTGCATAATTAAGAAGTTTTAGGAAGTGAATTTTGGTGATTTTAAGCGGCTCGTCGTCGCCTTGAAAATTAACCCACAGAAGTATAATAGACCTTTTTCGCTTGTACATTTTGTTTTCCCAATACAGATCATGTGATGATACTCAGGAGATTTGATCCTTTGTTTTGTTCATTAAAAAGAGTACATGCAGACATATTCATGCTTGCATGTACCCTTTTTAATGAACAAAACAAAAGATCAAATCTCCTGAGTATCATCACATGATCTGTATTGGGAAAACAAAATGTACAAGCGAAAAAGGTCTATTGGCCTCAAAAGACTTGTAAACTCCTCAAAAATAAATTTCCAGGCTCAAACTGGAGTATTATTTTGATGGCGATTAACCAGAGCGAAGTTTATGATAAGGTATTAGTCACTGAATTTTGCGTGTTTTTGACCAGATGTGGGACCACAACGGATTTTTCATTTTTTAGCGGGTTTAAAAAAATATTTCAAGAAAAAAAATCACACCACGTTTCTAGGCTTACCATAGGCTATCTCTGGGAAGAATATGAAAAATTTTGATTTTTCATCATGTGCCACGACTGGCTCGGTCCTAGTGGACATTCCCTCTTAATAAGTTCTCGACATCACATGAAAATAAGTTTAAGATTGCTGTCAAAATGGACTTTAGTAGGGACCGAGCTTTTGTTCAGTTTATCAGTATTCACTTAGATCCCATTCCATGAGAGAGTGACTGGCCACTTAACAGGAATCCTGCATCCTGCACTTTTTCACTATCCCAAAATCCTGTTGTAAATAGGCGATTCAGATTTTGGTCATTTTGTTCATAAATAGAGTATTAATATTGTTTTTGCAATCTAGTTTTTAATCGAGTATGTTTTTCAGAAGAAGCTGCTTTTTCATCATTGTTGACAAGACCATCAACAAAATCCCTTCATTAATTATGTTTAAGGACACTGTGTCAAAACCCCCACTCAGCTCTTCTTGGATTACCCACCCTGGGCTCTATCATTATTTCATGGCAGCCACAATCCCAGATACCTACTTTGGTACATATAACGGAAATAACTTTATTTGTTTAAAGCATGTTGTATAAATGAAAAAAATATTTAAAAAATGTAAAAGTGGTAAATCCAGAGAATGGGAGTGGCTCAAACCAAAAGCCCTCAGACAGTGACTGAAGAAAATGAATGTTTTCTGGAAAAATACAATTTGAATTGCATGTGTATTAGGCACCAGCATATGAAACATAGCTGTTGCAAGATCATGTGCTTTAAGCATTTTCCATTTGATCAAGAGTTGTGACATGCAGATAATTGACAAAGAAACTGTCGAATATACTCTCAACCTTTTGACGTGCAAAGAAAAAACATCTAGGCTCGATTACCAGTCGTTGTTCGGAAAAAAAAAACTCGCGTTCCTCCGTTCATAGATGGAGCCTACGCAACATCACGCTACAAAAATACCGACCCTAGACATTGTAATTAACTTAATTGTCAGTTAAGATATTTAGCTCTTTGGATGTGAGGTTGAAGGATATAATGACTTTTATAAACTTCGAAATGTCTTCCTGGAGATGACCCCATCAAGTGGTTTTCTTGAGCAACCGATTTGGAATGAATTAATAAATAAAGCCTTTGCAATTTTCCCAAGAAAACCAAATATACTCGCTCTCACGAGCGATTTTGTTAGACACTGAAAAATTTAAGAATCATGTTGTACTTATTCCAAATTTCAGAAAAAGACACGTGATAACCTATACAAAAATTTTATCTATCAGTTTACAAGACGATCGGTTGTTACCACGACAATGTAGAACGTGCGATTCCTAGCTTAGAAGAAAAAGATGATATCCTGCTGGATGGCGACTTTTGGACGAGAAGTGATCCAATTTACAAATGTTATAAAGTGGCCAAGAAACTAGGTTTCAAAGTTTTCGCTCTTCAGGCTGGTGGATGGTGTGCCTCGAGTTCCACAGCCGAAGAAACATTCAACAAATATGGAATGGCCTCGAACTGTGGAAATGACGGTGAAGGTGGACCAAATGTTAATCAAGTCTATTATATCAAAGGTATTTATTTCCCGTCAACTGAAAACAGTTTGTTTCGTTTATGTATGTATTTGTGTTGCTGCAAGCACTCAGAAAATCAAAAGTAACTTTATCCTTTGTCGCGTTATCTTAATTACATAAAATTGGTTATTCTAAATACTTTCGACATGGTTGTGTGCAAAATTACTTACTGGAAAAAACCTTCTAAATCTATTTTTCTTGAGCTGAACATGTCAAGGATTGAACTTCCCGCCTGCAATTTGACTAAACAATTAGGTCCAACAATTATGAGATAAGCGACTAGTTCCTCACTTGAAATTCATCTACATAAACTCTAAGGAAAAATAGAAAATCTTTTCGAGAAGTTATTGTTTGAAAACTAAAATAGCTTGAAAACCAAGCACTCGAATGGGATTCGTTTTTATTTCTGATATACTAGTTATGCAACGCTTTCGACTGGAATACCGTGGAATATCCTGAGTCCCTTGTATTTTCTCGGTTTATTCAAGAGCTTTTAGGAGAGTGTGTACATCAAGAAAATACAAATAAAAACGTGGGGTATTTCATGGTATGCTATTGGAGAGCGTTGCGTAACTATTTTATATTAGTATCACCCAACTAGTGCACATATTGCAACTCCAGCATTTTAATTGGATACCCTACTAGAAGACTATTAGTAATAGACTAAGTCCTTGAGTAGCGAAATTCACCGGTTTTTCTCTCGTTTTCAGTTATTCCCACATAACTATTTCTACAAGGCTTGCATTTGCAAACTTTATTATTGTCTTTTCTGGCCGAATATTTGGGTGATGCTAAAACAATTAGACCCTTCGCCCTCAACTGCCACGAGTCAATAACCCATTCGGCTTCGCCCCATGGGCTATTGACCAGTAGCCCTTGCGGGCTACGGATTTAATTGTTAAATATACCCTTTGCAAATACAGTGGCCAGCACAATCGATGGAACATAAGCGTGACGCACGATGGGAAGGTTGGATTTAATAGCGTCGAATATACAATGGCTTTCTTGTTTTCTGACTGGCTGCATTGTCTCTGGCATAGTATAAAAACTGTTTCATTTTGTTGGACACTGCTTTCTCAATAGATTACACAGGTGTTGGATGTTATAGAGACACCGTACATCGTGCAATTCCAACACTTGAAGACGTAGACTCAGTCTTGGATGGCGGATTATTCTTTTACCAAAGACGTCAGAACGCAATTGTCAAATGCGCTGTCGCAGCTCGCAAAAGGGGTTTCGCTGCCTTTGCACTTCAAGATGGCGGATGGTGTGCAGGGAGCGCTAATGTACTGGAGACGTTTAACAAATATGGCAAGAGTAGCGACTGCAAAAATGACGGCAGAGGAGGTCTTTTGCAAACAATGTTTATGTCTTTCAAGATGAAGCTAAGAGTGAGTTTTTTTTCTTTCAGGAGTATATAGAATGCTGGTAAAACAAAACCACCTCAATACACGGCTATGTTTAATGCTCATAATTCAAGAATCAATTTGAAACAAATGCAGTTACACGAAGCTAGCAATTGGTTTCTGTTCGACTGACAACTGGGAAGAGGCGCACTAAGAAACAAGGACAGAACCAAATCAGTTGAATGAACGTTTTGACAAAATGGTCCACGCGCAGCTTTTTTAGCGGGAACGTTATTATTAGAGGATTATTAATAGCTTCAAAGTAAAATGCTATAGCTACGTTCACGAAAGACATCTTCATCTCTACGTTTGATAATCCCCTAAAATGGCCGAGAGAATTTAAACTAACGTTAGTGACATTTTGCATAAGCGATCGTCTAATAATTACAAGTTGTACATATATGTTTGATACCTCTTCTCAAATAGTCTGCTTGCAGCCGTTTTTTTCTCTAAGGGTCACTTAGACGTCCGAACTTAGTCGAGTGTTTAGCCATCGCGAATGCAAAAGAGCGGTATGGCCGTTTGGCCGAATAGGAAGAAGGCGAGACGAGAAAAAAACCTACTCATGCGTGCCGCGCCCATGTCTCGTCCCATTCTCCTTTAGGCTATATAGTGTCTCCTCATAATCCCTGCTGAAATCTCGAGAGAAAAACAGACTGCCAGCAGTCTACTTCTCAAACAAACTAAGAGTTACGAAAAAACGGAGCAGTAAAATTCAAAATCAATATTTAACTTCAAAAAAGCAAAACACCGTTATCATCATTATTTCCTTTTTGAAAACTTGATCAGTGATTTGATTTGTTTGAATATTTCAATTTTTATTCAACCTTTTAGCCGTCAGAGTTCCAGATCCAATCGCCTTTTATCCCCTGAACAGCAAGTATACAACAGGAGAAATAAAAAATCTACAACCCCAGGCTACCCCTGTTGGTGTTAGCATGGCAGCTGGGCCCGATGGCAAGGCCGGTGGCTCGTACCAATTCACAGGACAAAAACAACAGTTACATCGAGTTCCCAAACAATGGAGGGTTAGATGCTCAACACTCCATCACATTGTTGTGTTGGGTGTATCCTGAGAATACAGACGGACCTATTTTCAACTATAAGACAACTGCTGATCCTTGGGCTGTTCATTTCTGGATTCATTTTGGACAGCTATATG
>JAHPZR010040801.1:0-5000 GCA_019787425.1 Platygyra sinensis | reverse complement strand
TTGGAACTGAACGCATTCGTAGCATATTAAGCAGGAACAAGTTTTAATACCAACAAACACACTAAATAGATCTCAATAAATGAGAAATTCAGAAAGTAAAATAGAAATACATTTTTACTTGGCGTCGTCCTCGTCGTCGCCGTCGTGTATGCGTAAGGTCCCTATTAATGATTATTACACAGCCAACGGCTGAGGTCTGTAAAAACTCCTGTTCAACCGGCTTCTCCGTATCCTTCCAGAAGTAATTTGTAATGATCGCTTAATGATATTCACTTTAGCCTCGACTAAACAAAGTCAAATTCGCCCGATATGATACATAAGTATCATTATGATTTTACCTTGACCAGCGTTTTCCACTGCCTTTATTTGCTCCTCGGTCAAAGAAACGTTATAAATTTGCATGGCTGTAATTCGTCCCTTAAAATACCGACCATCATTTTCTAATGCGGCCATTCTAACGTCATCTTGAGTTGAAAGAGACAGGCCGGCTCCAATATTCCTCTGCACCACTCGTTGGTCATCCAGCCATAAATCTGCGATACCAGTTATGTGGTTATAGGTGAATCCAACATAATGCCATTGGTTTAACGCCAGAACGTGAGAGGAAATTAATCCTGGAATCATAACGTAATTTCGTTGACTTATTACACCGTACAGCCGTCCAGTAAGTATCCAGAAATGAACAGCCCAAGGATGACCAGTTGTCTTAAAATTGAAAATAGGTCCGTCTGTATTCTCAGGATACACCCAACATAACAATGTGATGGAGTGTTGGGCATCTAACCCTCCATTGTTTAGGAACTCGATGTAACTGTTGCTTTGTCCTGTGAATTGGTACGAGCCACCGGCCTTGCCATCGGGCCCAGCTGTCACGCTAACACCAACAGGGGTACCCTGGGGTTGTCGATTTTTTATTTCCCGTGTTGTATACTTGCTGTTGAGGGGATAAATGGCGATTGGACCTGGAACTCTGACGGCTACAACGTTGAATACGAATGAAAATTCTCAAAACACATCAAATTAATGATCAGGTTCAAAAAAGGAAATAATAATGGTAACGGTGTTTTGCTGCTTGAACTATAATATTAATTTTGAATTTTACCGTACCTAAATTCGCAATTCGCCAATCAGAAGCCAACTCTACTGCATGACCTGATATCCTACGACATCAAGTCACTGACCTGATATCCCACGATATCATGGTCACTTTCAAGTTAAGTAATGTTACCGTACGATAAACTGCAAAGAGGTTTAATTGCCAATAAACAAACAATTCGTAATTTAAGATTTAGCTGGTGTTTTGCTGCCGATAAAAGGCACAAAAAACGTTCCCGCCAAAACTAAACTGGAAGACGCTCGCCAACTGCGTCGACAAGTACTTAAACATTCAGACGGCTGAAACAGTGGAGTCGGAGTTACCAAATTTTTCGCTGAATTTGGATTTCGCAAATTTCCAAAATGAAACTCCAAAAACGAGTTAAAAAGTAAAATTATTTTTCATTCATCACTTTTTGCCCCGTTTGTCAGCGTTTCTTGATTCGTGTTATTCTCCCTGCGGGCCGCTACGTATAACGCCTGCCAGATTTTATTACTGTAACGCTAAACTTTGGGCTGACTTTGGCAGTTTGGGTACGGTAAATACCTAATCGTACCTTTTTGGTACGCTTCGGCGGCATATCAGGCTCGTTTGGTCTCGCCATGGGTATTTTGGCGAAACGCAGTCGAACCAAAATAGGCGAACCATGGTTCGACCAAACTCGCCTGATATGCCATCGAAGGGTATACCAAAAAGGTACGATTAGGTATAAAAATTGATCCCGGGATTATTACTGAACTGACAATAAAAAAACATAGCCGTCTATTGAAGTCGTTATGTTTTATATTCTATATACTCCTGAAAGAAAAACACTTACTGTTAGCTTCATCTTGAAAGACGTAAACATTGTTTGCCCAACGACCTCCTTTGCCGTCATTTTTGCAGTCGCTACTCTTGCCATATTTGTTAAACGTCTCTAGTACATTAGCGCTCGCTGCACACCATCCGCCATCTTGAAGTGCAAAGGCAGGGAAACCCCTTTTGCGAGCTGCGACAGCACACTTGACAATTGCGTTCTGACGGTTGTGGTAAAAGAATAATCCGCCATCCAAGACTGAGTCTGTGTCTTCAAGTGTTGGAATTGCACGATCTGTGGTGTCTCTATAGCATCCAACACCTGTATAGTCTATTAAGAGAGCAGTGTCCAACTAAATGAATCATTTTTATACCTTGTCATAGAAAATACAGCCAGTCAGAAAACAAGAAAGTGGTTGTATATTCGACGCTATTAAATCCAACCTTCCCATCGTGCGTCACGCGTATGTTCCATCGATTGTGCTGGCCACTGTATTTGCAAAAGGCATATTTAACAATTAGATCTGTAGCCCGCAAGGGCTATTGGTCAATAGCCCGTAAGCAAAGCCAATGGGCTATTGACTCGTGGCAGTTGAGGGCGAAGGATCTAACTGTTTTAGTATCCCCCAACTAGTCGGACAAAAAAGACAAATGAATAATAAAGTTAGGCAAATGCAAGTTGAATAAATATTTATGTGGGAATAACACGAGGAGAAAAAGCGGTTAATTTAGCTACTGGAGGACTATTACTATTAGCCCTCTAGTAGCGTAGTCCATTAAAATGCAGGATTTGCCTTAGTCCACTAGTTGGGTGATACTGACAAATACAAAATAGTTAGCAACGCTCTCTCAGGCATATCATGAAAGATCCCACGTTATTAATTGTATTTCTTGATGTACACACTCTCCTAAAAGCTCTTGAATAAACCGAGAAAATACAAGGGACTCATGGAATATTCCACAGTATTCCAGTTGAAAGCGTTGCATATCAGAAATAACAACGAACGGCATTCGAGTGCTTGCCTAGTTACTAGTTTCAAACAATAAATGCTCAAAAGATTTTCTGTTTTTCCTTGGAGTTTATGTGGATGAAATTCAAGTGAGGAACTGGTCGCCTATCTCATAATTGTTGGACCTTATGGTATATAGTCAAATTGGAGGCGGGAAGTTAAATCCTTGACATGTTCCATTTAGAAGATTTTCCAGTAAGTAATTTTGCACAAAAACATGTCGAAAGTATTTAGAGTAAACAAATTTATATAATTAATATAACATGACAAATGGTAAAGCTACTTTTTATTTCCGGTATGAGTGCTTGCAGCAGCACATCCATTTACAAACATCGATTGTGCTGGCCACATGTTATTTTGCAAAGGGTATATTTAGCAATTAAATCCGTAAGCCCGCCAGGGCTACTGGTCACATAGGCCCTGGGGCGCAGCCGAATGGGTATATGACCCTCGTGGCAGTTTTGAGAGGCGACCGGGGTCTAATGTTTTTATTAAGCTAATCACCCAAATATGCGGCCAGAAAAGAAAAGACCAATAATCAAAGTTTGCAATAATGCAAGCCATTTGTAGTAAACAGTTTAGAAAAAAAATTAGTTATGTAGGGAAAAAAAAAAAAAAATAAAAAAACACTGAAAACGATTGAGAAAAAACCGTGTGAATTTCGCTACGCAAGGATCTTAGTCTCTTACTAAAAGTCCCTTCGTAGTATGGGATCCAAATTAAAAATGCTGGGGAGTTGCAATATGCGCAACTAGCTGGGTGACTACTTAATATAAGATCAGCTACCGCAAACGCTCTCCAAATTAGTCATACCAGTGAAAATACCCCACGTTTTTTATTTGTAATATTTGTCTTGATGTGGAACACACTCTCCTAAAAGACTCTTGAATAATACCGAGAAAAATAACAGAGCGTACTCAGGATATTCCACGGGTATTTCCAGTACAGAAAGCGTTTGCATAACCATAGTTATATCTAGAAATAAAACGAATCCCATTCGAGTGCCTGGTTTTCAAGCTATTTTAGTTTTCAAACAATAACTTCTCCGAAAAGATTTTCTGATATTTGTCCTTAGAGTTTATGTAGATGAAATTTCAAGTGAGGAACTAGTCGCTTATCTTCATAATTGTTCTGGAACCCTAAATTGGTTTAGTCAAAATTGCAGGCGGGACGGGGAAGTTCAAGTCGTTGGACATGTTCAGCTCAAGACAAATAGATTTAGAGGTCACCTTTTCCAGTCAGTAATTTTGCCCCACAAACCATGTCCGAAATAGTATTTAGAATAACCAATTTATGTAATTAAGATAACGCGGACAAAGGATAAAGGTTACTTTTGAATTTTGCCTGAGTGCTTGTCAGCACAGCCAATACAGACACATAAAACGAAAAACAAACTGTTTTTCAGTTGAACGGGAAATAAATACGCCTTGATATAATAGACTTGAATTAACCATTTGGTCCACCTTCACCGTCATTTGCCACAGTTCGAGGCCATTCCAGTATTTGTGTGAATTGTTTCTTCGGCTGTGGAAACTCGAAGGCCCACACCTCCACCAGTCCTGGAAGAGCGAAAACTTTGAAAAACCTAGTTTCTGGGCCACTTATATAACATTGTAGAATTGGATCACTTCTCGTCCCCCAAAGGTCCCGCCATCCATGCAGGATATTCATCCTTTTTCTTCTAAGCTAGGAAATCGCACGTTCTACTGTCGTGGTACAACCCGGATCGTCTGTAAACTGATAATTAAATTTTTGTATAGGGTTTTATGCACGTGTCCTTTTTTCTGAATTTGGAATAATACAACATGATTCTTAAATTTTTCAGTGTCTAACAAAAATCGGCTCGTGGAAAGCGAGTATATTTGGTTTTCTTGTGAAAATTGGCAAAGGCTTTATTTATTAATTCTTCCCAATCGGTTGTTGCCCTCAATAAACCACTTGAGGGGTCTCTCCAGAAGACATTTCGAAGTTATAAAGATCATTATATCCTTCAACCTCACATCCAAAGAGCTAAATATCTTAACTGACAATTAAGTTAATATACAATGTCTAGGGTCGGTATTTTGTTGGTAAGCGTGAATTGTTGCGTAGGGCTCCCA
>JAHPZR010040799.1:20000-24939 GCA_019787425.1 Platygyra sinensis | reverse complement strand
TTGCTAAAGTTTTTTTTTTTTTTTTTTTTGACCACAGCCCTGCCCCCCCACCCCCCCAAGGGGAAAAAATGGAAAAAAATTTTGATGAAAAATGGTATGATTTTAAAATCCTGAGGAGCAAAGAACACTAAACACGCCCCCCAAGACATTTACGGTTTCTTGACCTAAAAAAAAAAAGGGCGACGAAACTGATCGAAAAAAAAAAAAAAAAAAAAAAAAAAAAAAAAAAATAAAAAGTGAATCGCCGCGCCCCGTACCACCCACTACAATGTTAAATGCCAAACAATCAATTCAAATCCGGGGCGGATTTGCGATGGCGCGGGCGATGTTTTTTAAGGCGCCAACCCAACCGCAAAGTTCTTATCAAAACAATAAAAGTTTTTTAATAATACGTTCGAGAAAATATATTTGCGAGGAAACCGTGATTTTTGTTTTGGATTTGAAGTAACTTGTCAGATCCAGGGATCGACTTAAAACAATTATTAGGATTATTCGATTCTCGATTTCTATGAGGTGGATAGTTGCAGGCCAGCGTAGGGGAGGGGGGGTGCACGATGGTTGGGACTCGATTTGGTGCGCCCGCGCGCCCCTCCACCGCCGACATCACGCAGCGCGGAACCGCACCCCCCCGCACCCAGACTTTGCTGAGGTCCACCTTTTTGTTAAAAATAATAAAAAATATACTAGTTTAAAAAAAAAAAAAAAAAAAAAAAAAAAAAAAATTAAAAAAAAAAACAAAAAATAATAGTCCCCCGTTGTTTCTGTTTGTTACTGTTCTTAATCACCTGATTGCGTACCAGTAAGATCTTGCTTTTTGTTGGGACCTCCCAGCATATCTAGCTGGTTCCGTGGGGAATTTGCGCGAACCGAAACGACGAAAAAAAAAAAGCGCCAAAGTGCTCTTTAGACGGGCTAACCGCCTACCTACACACTTTTTTTCTTTTAACAGAGCCAGTATGACACAAGAGAGGCTCTCTTCTCTGGCCCTTATGCACATCCACTATCTGACAGACATTGATCTGGACATAGTAGTTGATCTGTTTGCCAAGATGCACCCAAGGAGGCTTGAGCTTGGCACACTTCTGAAAGATCGTGATGATCAGCAGCCAGCCGAGTGAACAATACGGATTTACAACTTTATTTCTATTTTTGTTATTTTTAAATAGTGACATTGGCATTGTTATTCTCTACATTGTAAAATACATACGTAAAGCATCAAAATCAACTTTGAAGTTCAAAATTTGACAAATATCCACGTTTTTAGGTTCGCTTTTAGCGACCTATATTGCTATCATACTGACCTTCAAAACGCACGAAATACAGTCTCAGACAACTTAATTTTCAAAATTTCCCGGGGGGGCATGCCCCCGGACCCCCCTAGTCAAGAGCGCCTCCGGCGCTCGTTGGTCCGTATAATCAACTGATCGCACCCACCCGTAAAAAATCCTGGCTACGGGCCTGAGTTGATTGACTATCACTCATAGAAATCTCGAGCTCATAATCTAATTGTTAATTGGAATGAAAATAAATGAAAACAAAAGTACTGCTTTTCAGTCTTTTCAGGGACGCCGTGTCGTTAGCTCACTGAAAACTGAAGTTACTTAGCTTCGTCTTAAACTCACCTTATGTTTTTAATACTCTAATATCAGTCGGAAGGCTATTCCACAACGCGGCACCGCTATAAGAGTCATAAGAGAATCTTTTACGAACATAATCGGTACGAGGTTGGGGAAGAGCCAGCCTCATTTCACTATTTCTTAAATCTATAACTAGTAGTATCATTACGAAAGATGAATTTTTTTGATAAATAATCAGGTGTCTCTCCATTTAGAATTTTGAACATGATAATGGCTTTGGCAAAAAGCCTCTGATTCCTTAGATTTTTCCATTGAAGTCTACGGAACAGGTCTGTAGCACTGCGGAAATTATGTAATTTTTCGGGCAAAACGCCCTTTATTCAGGCAATGACAGTTGAGAGAAAAAATCCTGGGGAAACTTTGAAAACTTGTCAATATATCAAATGTCTATTTACTACCTTTTTGTAGCAAACAATGATGCAAGGCTGATACTACGTAGCCTTAACGGGGCAACGACATGATAGAATTCAAACTGAAAGCCAAGAAATGCAACCGGCGTGGATAGCTGTTTCGACCTTGTTGGGTCTCGTCAGCACGGTGTAGCAAGTTGTGAAGTAATCAGCTGATCGACTGATATCCACAAACCCACTAAATGCAGATGGTGATGACCTCAGATGAAACTCAAATCCAAATCCTTGCCCATTGTCACATGCAAAACGCGTGATAAGGGACAACAGGAAAATCCAGAATATCATGTCGCTGCCGCGTTAAGGAAACTGCGGGCAGACACAAACTGTCCCATATACAGATCCTACGTAAACAGGCAGCATTTTCGTTTGCGGTTCTTTGCATCATTGTTTTTCTACTTTTTTATGAATATCTGTATGATTAAACTCCCGACCAGGATTCTTGTAAAAACTGTCAAGTAGTTTCTTTGAACAGAGAGTTAACACTTAAATAAAATAGTGCCGTGTAAAGTGTAAAATTTACATTTGCTGCTGATTTAAGTATCGTTGGGCACCGAAGACGCCACGGTAGTCAATGGAACGCGGCCTTTTCAGGTTCCCGAAAAAGAACGAGCCCTCTTTTCTGTTTTTTAGGTTTCAAGAATTGTAAGCCAATTTGTATACGTACGACATATGCCTTGCCAAAAAGGAGCTTAAGACTGAAATGATGTGAGGGACCTTGAGTTTTCTGTTATCATCATCATCATCATCATCATCATCATCATCATCATCATCATCATCATCATCATCATCATCATCATCATCATTTTATTAAATTAATTTTTACAAAAATAAATTTATAAACTTACACAACCCGCATATAGCAAAGCTAATCGGGGCGGGTTGTATGATTTACAATAAAATTTGACAAAATACATCAGTAATAAAAATTACACACTGTTAGCTATAAAAAAATAAAAGCGCCGAACCTAAGACTAAGATTTTTGTTTTCGTGGTGGCTCTGAAAGAGCGCAGCATTGTAATGTCTTAACAAAGGGGTGTTTTTTGTTATATTGTTTTTGTTTCGGTGGTTTTTTTTGTGTTCTGTTGTTTTTTTTTTTTTTTGTTTTTTTTGTTGGGGTTTTGGTTTTTGTTTGTTTTTTGTTTTTTTTTTGTTTTTTTTTTGTTTTTTTGTTTTTGTTTTTTTGTTTTTTTTTTTTTTTTGTTTTTGTTGTTTTTTTTTTTATGTTTTTTGTTTTCTCTTTTTGCCCTTCTTCTTGTTGGTTTTGGTGTCCACTCTTCTCCGCTGTCCCGTGTGGTGTTTTTTTTGTTTTTGGGTTGTTTTTTTTTTGTTTTTTTTTTTGTTGTGTTTGTTTTTGCTCTTTTTTTTTGGTTTTGTTTGTTGTTTTGGTTTTGTTTTTGTTGTTTTTTTTTTTTTTTTTTTTTTTTTTTTTTTTTTTTTTTTTTTTTTTGTCTTGTTCCAATTTGTGTTGTTGATGTTTGTTTGTGTTTTTTGGTGTTTGTTTGTGTTTTGTTGTTTTTTTGTGTTGTGTGTGTTTGTTTTTTTGTGGTGTGTGTGTAGTGGTGTGTGGGTGTTGGGGGTGTGGTGTGTTGGTGGGTTCTTGGGTGTGCTTTCCGGGATGTTTGTGTGTGGGTGTGTTGCTGTTAAAAATGGGGGGGGGGGTGTCTTGCTTTGCTGTGTGTTCTTATGTGTTTTGTTCTCCTGGGGGTTTCGCTTTCTCTTTGTTCTGGGTGGTTTTGTATGGTGTTGATCGCTCCTTCGCCCCGCTTCGCTTTCGTCCTTTTGAAGGTTTTTCTACTAGCTTTCCTGTTTCTTTCCTGTTTTTTCTTCGTTTCTGGGGTTTTGGTATGGTTTGTTTTGTGGTGAGACCATCTGCCTGTCCTTTTCTGCCTTGTGCACTGAATCATTTATAGTTTCCTCTCTCTACTTGGTGATTTACCTCTCATTCATTCACTTGCTAATCGCCGCTGTGTGCTGTTGCTTTACCTTCTCGGTCGTCTTTCGTACTCTGTTTTGTGTTTGTGTTGGGTTTTTGGGTGTTGTGGTTTGTGGTTTTTTATTGTGTGGTGGATTTACGCTTTCTTTTTCTTTCCTTCTTGTGTCCCCTCTCTTGTTCGTTTCCTCTCTGTTTCTGCATGGTCTTAGGTTCTTCTTCTGTCTTTTTTCACTTACGTTTTTTGTTGATCACTCTCTTCCTGGATCGTCTTCTTTCTTTGTTCTCTTTTTCGTACGTTCTCCCCTGCTAGTCTCATTCTCTGCCCGGTGTTTGGTGGGTTATTGATTCGTTCTCCTTGCTGTTGTTTTGTGCGTCCGCTATCTCTTAAGTCCTTTTTTCTGTATGTTGTTCTATTCTGCTTCTTTTCATCGCATCGCTTTTCTTCTGGTCACTTAGCCTTTCTTCTCCTGGCTATTCTGGCTCTGCTTTCCTATGTCTCTATTTTTGCTCTTTACTTTCTCTTCTGCTGTCTCTTCATGCTGTGTGTGGTTCGTCTTCTTCTCTTCCTCTGTGTTTTTTGGTTTTATATATTTATATTATTTATTTGACTTGTGCTTACTTCTTCCCCTCTCTTGCGTTTTGTGGTGGTGTTGGTATGTTATTGTTGGACCTCCCTTATTGTCGCTTCTCCTCTGATTACATCTTTTCTGCTTTTCCATTGAGTTTCTTTTTCACTTTTAGTTTTTTTTGTTATCCCTTTTATCCTGTTATCTGAATTTTTCCTATTTTGTTCTCTCTGATTTTTCGTGTTCTGTTGCGTTTCTGTCTAAATATTTATATTTATTTTTAAATATAATATATTATATTTATTTTTAATGATTAAAATAATTCAAAAAAAAAAAGGAAGAGTTAATATAAAATGATTATTTATATATATTATATTTAGATAATAATAATA
>JAHPZR010040799.1:10000-15000 GCA_019787425.1 Platygyra sinensis | reverse complement strand
AGAAAGAGACACACACAGAAGATACACCAAAGCCACACGAAAAACAAAAAGCAGAGAAAAAAAGACAAGAACGCAAAGCAAAGAACAAAATTAAAACAGAAAAGAAGCAAAAACACGAACAACGAAAAGAGATTTAGAAGAGAAAAGAAACTAAGTAAACCAAAAAGTGAACAAAAATAAAAATAAAAACAAAAAACATTCAAAAACACTAATATAATAAAAAAATTAAAATAACATAATTGACCATCTCCCCTAAATCCCGCCTGTCGACAGTAATAAAAAACTCACGGAAAGAAGACCAACAAGAACGACCACAATAGACAAACGGAACACCCAGAGAAAGCAAGATATGACCGAAACATCATACAATAAGCCAGAAAAACAAACAAAAGAACAATTCACACAGAATACCAAAAACACACGGAAACTGAGAAGAGAGCGCAAACACCAAAGAAACCGACACGAAAAAGAGCCGAGACAAAGAAAGACAACACAAAGACCACGAAAAACTCTCACCACAAGACACCCAGAAAAAGAACGAAAACAAAGTACAGACAAAAAGAGAAACCAGCAAGACAAAGACAGCCCCAAGAAAACACACGGATACCGTTAACTAGAAAAAGAGCCCAGACCCCCAACCCCACAGGCGCAGAACAGCCACCCCACAGAAAGAGAAACCAACACCCCAGAACAGAAAAAAAAACGAGACAAAGAAAAGCGAACACCAAGCACGACTTAACCAACAAAGAAAGAGCATTTCCAAAACCAAAAAAAAAAAACACAAACAAAGGTTTAAACGCGATCATCAAGACCCAAAGAACACGCAAAAAACAGCGACATAGAAGCGCAAAAGGAACCCAGGAAACACGAAAACAAGAACGAAACACTCGAACGAGACCCAAAAAAGAAGAGAACCCCAACCCCCCGACCCACGCCGAACGCCACCCCAAACAGAGAATACACATAGACAGCACCGAGCACCCCGAGATTCCACAGCACTTCTGGTAATCACACAACCCCCGTCCCCAGACACCCCTCCCCCCGACCCCGACCACACGACACACTCCACCCGCCCCCCCCCCCCCGAAGCCCCAACCAGACCACACCCCACCACAGAACCACCACGAAACCATACAAATAAACGCAAGTAAAAAAGCCCCACACTCGACAACACCCCGCAACAAAGACAAAACAACAACCCCCATGCCCCACACACCCCGCCCCCCACAAGCCTGCCCGACAAGACAAACAACGCCCACCCCCCCCCCCCCCGTATAAGAACCGACGAAAGTTAAGCCGCAGGCACCCCCCCACCCACATACCAGACAGCCAAAACACCCACCAAAGCCCCCTGGCCAGACTCACCCAGACACGTGAACAACCGTCCAATCAATACACCGGAGGAACACTGGAAAGTCACCTAAAATCTGCCAAAAACACTTACAACCATGTCCCCACGACCCCCCGCCAGACCTGTGCCCCCCGCATCACCCTGCACAGACCTCCCTCCACACCAGACCCACAGCATAAACACAAACCCACAACGACCAAACCCTACCGCTACGCGAAACAACTACGAAACACTGAGAGGACCACACACAAAACCCCCAACCTGTCTGACCACACCACGGTTTGCTGTAGACCCCCAACAAACGCCCTGACTGACCCTGCCTCTCGTCGACAACACAAACGAACCACACAATCTTCCCCTTGAGCCTTCTTCACTCCCACAATGCATATACTGTCGTACTACAAACCACCTGCTTGTAATTGCTCCGTGACTAACGCCTGACTGCTGTCTAAGTGCACCTTGAGTCCTCCCCCACCCATCCATTCCCACACCAACCACCCCACCTCACAACCCTCACCCCCCTAGCCCCTCCACCCGCCGCCCCCCCGCTGAGACCCCCCTCACCCCGACCACACCTAACCCCCCAACCATACCCCTGGATCTGTTGCTCGTGCTATATGGCCCCCTCCATGTACTCCCCCACCCCTAACCCTCCCACCGCAACGCCCCTCACACCCCCCTGCCCCCTGCCCACCCCACCCCACCCTCACGCCTCCCACCCCCCACCATTCCCTCCGCCCCCCCCCGCCCCCTTTCCCCTGCTCAGCTGCCGACCAACCCACGAACCCCCTTGACATCAAAGACCCACACCATACCGCCCCGCACGTGCACCCCCGCCGACCAACCCCACCTCGCTCACCCGCGAGACATCCACCCCACCACCATCAGACCCCACCCCCCCCCCTTCCCCCCCTGCTCTGCCCTCCCCACTCCCAACACCGCCCCCCTCCCCCCAGCTCCCCCCCCTGAGACCCACCCCGTCCCCCCCGTCGCCCCCTACCTTCCGACACCCCAGAGCCCACCCCGCCCACCGACCGACCCACACCCACCCCCCCACCCACCACCCCATTGAAAGGCCACACATGAGCAACCGCCAGACACCCACAAAAAAAACTAAAAAAAAAATAAAGTACATAGAAAAAAAATATAAAAAAAACAAAAAAAAAAGATAAGATATAAAAATACAGATAACATATAAATGAAAAAATAACATAAAAGCCAATAAAAAAAACAAGAAAAAACAAAAAATAAGAAAGAAGAGAAAGGAGAAAAAAGAAAAACATAAAAAAAAATAAAGTAAAAAAAAAAAAAAGAAAATAGAAAATAATAATAAAAAAAATAAAAAAAAACAAAAAAGAAAAAATAATTATAAATACAAAAATAAATAAAAATAAAATAATAAAAAAAAAAAAAAAAAAAAAATAAAAATAAATAAAAATAAAGATAACAAAAAAAAAAAATTAAAAAAAAGAATAAAAAATAAATAAATAAAAAAAAAAAAAAAAAAAAAATAAAAAACAAAATAAAATAAATAAAAAGAAAATTAATACAAAATAAAAATAAGAAAATATAAAATAAAAAAAAAAGAAAAAAAACAAAAAAATAAAATAAAATAAAAAAAATATAAAGAAAAAAAAAAACTAATTAAAAAATAAAATTAAAAAGAAAATATAAGATAAAATATAATAACAAAAAATAATAATAGAAAAAAAAAAAAAATTAAAAAAATATATAATAATGAAGAAAAATTCATACAAGAATTACACACAATATGGGACGAACACACAAAACAAACATAAAAAATAAATAAATGACAAAGCCTAATGGCCTCTCTCCATCAATTTCGTACCCCGGTCAATAAAGGAGAGGACGACGAAGGGATAAACGAAAAGGACGAAAACAGAGTTATAGGGACGAGACGCGGGGTCACAGAGTGTGGAGGTGTCGGGTTTTTCCGATTTGTTTTTTGACACGGGTTGTGGGATTTACCAGAAAAAAAAAACAACGTTGTCTGGAAACAGGTGATTCCGAGTATAATGCGAAGAGCGAATCCTGAGTTTTTTATTGTGTCTAACGGCCGACGTGGATATTGTCCAATTATGACTGACTGGGGTGGTTGCACTAGCCAACTCCAGGCGCTACAGCTTTCTTTTCCTATAAGGGCGGCGACTGATTAGTGTGTGCAATGGCACGTTACGATCTAGTCCATATTAAAACAAAATGGAGGGTAGAAAGTGATAGATTATCACACGCATGATATGACTGCACCTGAATGATAGACCGTAATGTATCACACTCCTTGGGAAGTGAAAATCAGTAGTTGAGTGGGAAGGGGAGTCTGTAATTATAGCGTGATATACGTTGTAAGTTAGTTATGATGGTTAGTCAGCAGTGCCCACCTTGATTAGATAGGTACTTGTGAACACAAGAGTTGTTTTTATTCCATTTTTGGGTATTAGATGGTATATATTTAAATAGGTAATTATGAAGCTATGTATTTTGTATTATTTAAATAATATCGATTTTATGTAGTTATTGACTAATTGTGGCAGTTGACAGTCGATCGCAGTGGATGTGTGGCCTTCATTATAGTTTTGTGCTATGTGAAGTCTTCCCCACTGCATTGTCATGAATTTAGATTTTTAAGGGGGGAGAAACTTAACTACAAGTCTGTTGCTAAGGAAATCTCAAAACCTCCATTTTTTGGCTCCTGAAGTCCAGTGGGCATCAAAGTTTACCATGTTTGTTCGATTCACGTTTCCTTTTTAAAAGCACTTAAAGATCCATAATTTTCGAAATATTGTACATTTCTTCAAACGCATACCACAAGTTGTAGATAATGCCGTGTTTTAACAACGTATTATATTTCGAAAACGATCCACTCAGTCCGAGTTTTTAGACGTTTTCTACTGTGGTCACGTGACATACCAAATATGGGCGTGGTTCGAAACATTTAGAAGAACCGTGAATCGAACAAACATGCTAAACTTTGATGCCCACTGGACTTCAGGATCCAAAAAATGGAGGTTTTGAGATTTCCTTAGCAACAGAATTGTAGTTAAGTTTCTCTCCCCTTAATGCCATTAAATTTATTATTATTCAGTGGCGGATCTAGACCTTGAGCTAAGGGGGGGGGGGGGGCTACACAAGTAGTGATCTATCTATGTTCTGATATATTATATATGGAGGGGAGCTGCAGCAGATTATCAAAGTGGAATATTTATTCAGAGGAGGGCTCTAACCATAATAAATTTCTTTGAGGAATTTTTTTTTGGATAAAACCCGTTTAGCATCAAAATATTTTTTCAAGTGTCAATCATTTCATCCATTGCCATCCGCAGCGACAGGCACAGGCGGACAGGACACAAGTTGTTTTCAGTACTTCAAATAGTCTTTTATAACAAAACTGTAGGAAGATCATTTAGTTTTGGATGCACAGTTGATGGCGAAGGGAAAGTAAGGACGAAGAAGGGAATAGAAGAAGAAGGAAAAAAAGAATGGAAGAAGATAGGAAAGAACTGAAAAACCCTTAGAAGAAACCCTCTTAGCTTTTTGTTTTAGAGAGAGTTGCCAAATAGCGTTGACCAATGCCCTCTAAACCCGGGACACGAAAGGGAAAGTGATTTAATTCCGGCACGAGAACGTTTTG
>JAHPZR010040799.1:0-2500 GCA_019787425.1 Platygyra sinensis | reverse complement strand
TATGCAGCTTACAAGTTCGTACCGCTTATGTAGTAACTCTGTATTTTCCTAAAAACAACAATAGGGTTCAAGATCTCAGACTCCGCCATTCTCCTTGTGAAGCACATTACTGTTGTCAAGGAGTTGAAATTTGATACACACCTTGCATTCTCTTTCTCTGTCGTGTAATTTACCACGCGATGCACTGAATTTATAAATCATTTATTTGCAGGTTGAGTATCTGGGAAAAATTTAGCCAAGAAGTTCAGGAGTTGCTGTTTGTGTTTGACAAAATTAGCAAGTAAGCTGTAGTTTGAACTGAAATAAATCTCATCAGAAATTTAAAAATTATCACGAAAGCACATATCTGACAAAGTTCTCAATTCCATTTAGGCTACAAAGAAACAAAGACCGCTTATTAGCTTACTCCAGGAAAGAGACTTCAAAGAATCAAAGAGAATAGAAATACACCATCACAAGTAAGTAATTCTTATTTCATGCACATAAATGATACCGTCAGAGGTTTATATTATAATTCTGATCTAGTGTAGTCCCTCGATTCTTGATTCTGATCTAGCAAATTTTAGTTAATGTAGGTTTAGTTACGTCTTTAAGGAAAAGCATTTATATGATAAAATTTCGTGAATAAATAAAGCTGATGATGATGATGTCTCCTATAAGTGTCGCCTAACACCCCCCCCCCCCCCCCCATACCAACTTACAGGGGGATTAAGGAAGTGTGTAAATGGTATTGTCGTTTTTCAAAGATCTTGCTTCGAAATGGAATTTTGCACATGCTTGTCCTGAAAGTGCGGAACAGTTATATCGACCCAGCAAAGTTAATTAAAAGGAACAATTTTAATGTGTTGTTTACTTGTCGAGGATTTTGCTCCATCCTAGTTCGATTGTTGGATATTCTAACTCGATACAAAGAGAAGCATTCGGGCATCAGGGCCTTACGCGTGATAAACGCTACAATGTATAAAAACGTTTCATTACATAAACACCTGTGAAATACCAGGATTTCTCCTTTTACAAAAAAAATCATATCTTCATCGCACGCAGTGAACGTACTATTTTGATCTTTCACATGTGAAAATATTGGTGTTTCCATAGTTACTAAAATGATCACCATTGCTATGATTCCATAATCCCTTAAAAAAAGTACTTAGATATGTTGCCGTATGATCGAAACATCCTCGGTGCCACCTCGGAATTCTCCGGAAATCTTCGGAAATCTTCGGAAAATCTCCGAAAAATGTTCGGAAACGTTCGCTTTACCTTCGGAACAATTTTGAAAAATCTTCGGAAATCTTCGGAAAATCGTCAAAGACGTCGTCATTAGTATGTTTATGTAATAAACAGAATATTACATGCCCGCTTGTGGATATGAATTTTATCTTCTCGTGTTCAACTCGACATCTCACTCGTTCCCTGCGCTCACTCGTGAGATATCGAGTTGAACACTCGAAGATAAAATTCATATCCACGCGCGGTCATGTAATATCCTCTATATCCTGATAAATGCATTGTTTATGACTTCGTCCACACTACGCCAGAGAAATTTGAAAACAGAGTTCTCACTGTAAAAGCATAATAAATGATTTCTGTTCACACCACGCCTGAGGAGTTTGAAGACGCAACAATCATCATCGGTCATTTTGGATTTGTGTCTGAGGAAAACTCGAGCGCACAAATCACAAAAATTTCGAGAAGCCATCGTTGTCGAAAACTCTGTTTTCGATAAGTGTGGATGGTAGGCCTAACTGTATAAATAAGTTGCGTTTTGAAATTTCTGCGGCTTAATATGGACGGGACCTAAGATAGGGGGGTAGCTCATGTATTCACCAGTCAGCAGATATATTTGCGTTATCGACCGTACGTGAGGTCAAGATGTAGTATCACTGACATTGAAGTTTTCTACTTGCAGGTCCATTATCTTGTCTAAAACACATTGGGGAAGTCCAAAAGCGTGATTTGGGATCAAACTTGTAAGTAAGCTGTAATTATAGTCAGTTTAACTAGTAGCCATGATGATATCATTAAATTATTATTGGAAATTAAGAGCCTGCGGGGGAGAAGCAGTAATCTCTAGAAAATAGAAAATACTAGAAATTTGTAACCTGAAAATTGAAATTTGTAGCCTGAAAACTGAAATGCTGCGGAAACTGAAATATAAAATGCCTAAATTTTAGGAATTGTCCAGTGCTGGAGATATTATAAATATCACTTGTAGTAAAAAGGCCGATTGTTTGTTTAGTTTTGTGTTTTAGTTCACAAAGAAACGATCGAAGGCATAAAGTCATATTTTAATCGTCGTTTGAAACGTCAGGAATACATGCGTATAGGTAGTCCGTAAAATTCATGATTTTAAACTTCCCACTAGAATCAAAAGTCACGAAAAGCGCCTAGACAGTGTTTTTCTGTTTTGATTGAAACGGAGCAGGAACAGTTGATTGTTTTTTAGTGTTTAATGCTCTGCAGGGACAATGGGGGTGGTTAGCCAGCCACCCGAGCCGAA
>JAHPZR010040798.1:0-12745 GCA_019787425.1 Platygyra sinensis | reverse complement strand
ATTTCTTAATTGCTTTAAAATAGCAGTACAACAACAGGTATCTATTTTTTGACAGTCATTAAGGATCAAGGTTTCAAGAGGAGAGGACTCAAGGGATGATATCGGTTGTCCACTTCAATCCAAATATCTCAAATGTTTAGAAAATTCTAGACTATTTCCTAGTAATCCTTCCAGCCTCATTTCTGATGTTGTCATTTCGATATATCTTATGGATAAATATTTGAACCCACTGGAGTGTGACATGATGTTAATACATTGTTCTTCACTTAAATATCTTATGTGCCACTCATCAAGAAGGAGGCAACTCCACAGAATGTTGTTATTGTTTACAATGTGGCTCCACCTTCGTGAGACCAGGCATAATGTTTTAAGGATTTCTTTACGGGAGAAGTTTTGAAACACCTCAACCAATACTTCATCAGGCAAAGCTGTGTACAAAACGAAATTAACACTAGTCAGTTTTACTTGAAATTCTCCAGACTTCTTGCATCATTTGAATAAATACTCTTTTCTCGGACTGGTCAATATAAGTTTACCATTCAGATAAATAAAAATAAGAATCCTCTACCTTCGATCCCGGACACTTCAGCTTGATCATCTGGGTTGCTGAGTTTTGGTAGCTTGTTCGGAGGAGCAGAACAGCTTCTTTCTGTATTTATCACGACAGTTCATTTAGAAGTATTAATTAAGTCCTAATATCATGATAAATTTTAATGTATCTGCCTCAGTTTAATGAAAATTTTATTTCTGCTTACCTTCGTTAATACCTTCATTATTACTCGCGGATTCTTCAGACCTTGATTCTTCAGGTGCTGAATCTGCAAAATGTTTATATTTGAAAGGAATGATTTTCTTGCCAGCCATTTGGCGAGATGGCGGCATGATGGAAAACGCACTTTGTTTATGAATTACATGGTATGTCGAGGATACTGGCTGTTGAAAACAGTTTTTGGTGTTATAGAATTAAATTAAAATACTTCTTTTGAAAAAGAACCAAGAACGTGCCTGATTTCTTTGTATAAAAATCTGTTACTTTCTTCATTTTCCGTCAAACGTTGTACACACTTCCAACAATACTCAAGCATTCGGTCGGTCTCAATCCCTCTCGTCTACTTTTCAATGAATGTCACCTGTTCATGTCGCTTGTTATACCTGAACCTGATATGACCTTTGCGAAATGTACATTATCTTTTCATAACTTGACAAGCAGTCGAATGGTAAAAGTGAAATAACTTCGTAAAAACAATTTTATTCTATTATTATTTTACGAAGAATCAAGCAAAATAACAAAAACAAAATTCTCAAAGGGGGGGTTGCAACCCCCAAAACCCCTCCCCTGGATCCGCCTCTGTAATAGTGTCTCATATCTGTTGGGAAAAACAAATTTATTATAGCCAGGTTAGCCTTTAGACATCGAAAGTGGGGGAAATGACTGTCAATGTACAGGAGGCTGCTGCTGACAGACACACTGTTCTCTAAGACAATTTCTATCTTGTTCAGCATCTACTAGACAAAAAGGCCAAATTTATACATCCTGTAAATTGCAGATCACTCAATTATAAACAAAATGGTAATAGCCAGCAAGCTGCTTTGGACACTTTCAGGGTGCTTGGAATCATGTTATGACGCACTTTATTTAGATTCTCATAATCATAGCCCTCACTATAGATAACAGTTGCACAAATTTCAACACACAAGGAATTTTTGTTTCAGGACTTTTTTGCTTGGTCTCTTGTTTTTAAAGGCAAAAGCTCTGCACAGTAATTTTTCACATATTTGAAGAACTTGTTTTCTTTGATTTGTGGATTACGGATTCGGGTTTTCGGTTTCGTTCCGGTTCCGGATTCCAGATTTTAGGGTTGCCCGACAACAGCCAGGCGCTCCCCACCCAAACAACGAAAGGGAATGAACATGAACCTCCAAACGAACGCAAAGCAAATGAAAGCCCGAATACAACCCAAACCGAACAAACAGACGGCTGAGAGTGCACAAAACAGCTATGCTATAAGAGGGAAAAACTGATCGCTGATTTACAGAGTAATATATCAAAACACTGTACTCAACTGTACACACGGCGATCATGTCTGGCCTCGCGGACATGATATCCAACACAATTTCACAATTTTATCGTTATGCCAACGATTGAATACCAAAGAAGCAAAATCAAGGTTCTACATACCACCCAAGATATCAACGTTTCCATCAAATCAACTTTATTTGAAAACATTCCAGCTCCTCTTCTTCATACACATGCTGAAACGATCGATTCGGCAACCTGGTGTTGTAACTGGTTTTATTATGTAGTCGTGACGCATTGGAACCAGAAATCCTCTTTGTAGATATTCAAAAGCATCGAGAGTTTCCGTTTGGACTTAAAAACGTAAAAATATCCTTGAGATGGACTCTCAGCTTACTTGTAGAAGAGCAAAATCCATAGCTTCTGGGTGTTCACTTTGCAAAACGTCATGAAACGTTACAAGTATGACGTCAAAACTAGACCTACTGCTGTTAAATTGTGGGCTCAACTGGAACCGTATTCGGTTAATGGCTGATGAAAAATTTGTAATTTTATGGCAGCTTTTTTCTACCTGAACTGTCGTTATATTCAATTTTCTTTACATCAAAGAATGTTTTACTACTAAATTGACTATTCTGTGCAGAAAAAAATTGATGTCAATTTTCATCGAACTGGTACTTTAACTAGTTAAAATAATAGGTCTCTGAGTTCAGAACATTCCTCACGGGAGTTCAGTTCTGTCTTGTGTTTTCTGATGTACAACACTTTGTACAGTCGCAGATTAGCAGAGTCGTTTTCGCGTGTAATTATCTTGGCTTCAATGTTTTGGGAATTGTCATGACACATTATGAGGTGTATTTTCACGGAGGAATTGTTGTTGGTCAAATGTTCTTTCATGTGATCGTGTAGGAATCGTGTTGTGCTTCCAATGTAGAACTTTCCTCAAGCCTTGCACACGAGTTGGCAAACTGTATTTCTGTCTAGGCACACACTGGTGCTTGAGGTGGGGCAGTTTGTTCTGTTGCATGTCCGCTTTGTGGTGTGCTGTGTGAGGGCTTGTCTCAGAGTGTGGGATTTGTGAGCAATGCGTACTGAGAGGTTTTCTCTTCGGAAGGTTCTTGTGATTTTGCAGTCCAATCTACTACTAGATGACCAGGACTCTGAGATATAGAAATATAGTTCTGTGTTCTGTGACTGGGAGTCTTGTGGGCGCTTCTGGGGGCACTTACTTTCATCTATGCTATCTTCCGAGTATCTGTTGAGGCATAGTATGTTGTCAAACTGGCGGCTGTGTTGTCGAATGTTGTTTGGGTGGGGCATTTCTGCTGTATATGCCTTCGTTACAGATGAAATTGATGTTTGAGTTCCTAGGTAGGGCTGACTGGTGGTGTGCAAAATAGCAGCTTTTTTGTGGGTTTGTCGTAAAGCTTACACTGTGAAGTGACATCAGAATAGAATCGTCGCGGCAAATTCAAACTGAACAAATTATCGTCCAGTAAATGCGTGGGAATGTTTGAGCAGAGCAAACAAAGAGCGAAATTTCGCTCAAATGTTCTAAGTCATTGATCGAACACTGCGAATTGTCACTCGAAAATTCGAAGTATCTTTTCGTTCCGAGCGAATTGTCGTTCGAAAATTCACGTAGTTGGAAACAATAGGCATCACGAATTATCGTGACTTTTCGTTGAAAATTCGCTTCCATCGAAAATTCGATATTTTTTCGTCGAAAAGCCAGGAAAAGCCGCGAATTTCGGCGAAATACGTTTGCATTACTTTTGCACAATACTGTACTTGGGATCCATAAGACCAGGTTGACTGCCCTACATCCACAGTCAAATGGCACGGTGGAGCGCTACAAACAGACTATAGAAACTCAACTTGCCACATTTGTCCAGGATCACCAGAAAGACTGCGATCGACATCTACCCCTACTATTCATGTCTTACCTTTCAGCAGTGCATGAAACCACAAAGTTTACTCCTGCAATGCTCATGTTTGGACGGGAATTGCATGTACCGTTGGACCTGCTAATATGTTGAGAGAGTCTGTGAAAACTGTTCACAGTTTAGCTCGTGTACATCACAGGAAGGGAGGATGAAGAGGCGATACAACATGCATATTGTTGCATCTACCTTTGGAAGTGGGCATTTTATATGGCTTCATAATCCCCAAAGAAAGAAGGGCATCTCACCAAAATTGAGATGGCCATGGGAGGGGCCATATGTTGTTGTGGAATGGCTTAATGATGTTGTGTACAGGATTCAGCGGGGCCCTCAAAAAAGCCTAAAGTGGTACACAGAGACCGCCTTTGGAAGTACTCTGGGGATGAACGTGCAGACTGGTTCCAGGGACCAGTGCAAGACAAGAGGGGGAACAAGAACAAGGAGGCGTGTGACAGGGCATCAAGGCAGCAGCAGGACAAGGAGGGCCTCAGGCAATCCAGCAGTAAGTGGAGAAATCCCCCTAGGTACAGGGACTATGAAATGACATGAACACACAATTATGAGACATTAAACTGTTTTCTAATATAGTTGTTTCAATGTAAGATGCCTACTTATCGTTTGAAGTTTCCCATCATCCGGGACAGATAATAGAGGGGAGCAGTGTCACGTTGTCGCGTGATGTGTGACAAAGCCATATAAGGTACCTTCCATATTTGGGAACATGTGCCAAGAGTTTTTTCGGTAAAGATTTTCACGAGGAGCATATGGATTAAAAGAGTACAAAGATTTCAGTTATTCTATCAGTTGTTCAGTCTTCGTCTGCCTGCCAAACCCGAAAGGAGTTACAAAAAGATACGTGAACGACATCTACCTCCAAACGAACAATGAACAGAAGGCAAACAAATTCCACAGCACCATGAACAATCTACATCCTAGACTAAAATTTGAGATCGAAAAAACCCACTACATCACCAGAAGGCCTTTCCCTATCTCTACCTGACTTCAAAGTTACCATCTCAGCAAATTGCGAAAGTTCTTTTGAATACTACAAACCCACAAAAAAGCTGCTATTTTGCACACCACCAGTCAGCCCTACCTAGGAACTCAAACATCAATTTCATCTGTAACGAAGGCATATACAGCAGAAATGCCCCACCCAAACAACATTCGACAACACAGCCGCCAGTTTGACAACATACTATGCCTCAACAGATACTCGGAAGATAGCATAGATGAAAGTAAGTGCCCCCAGAAGCGCCCACAAGACTCCCAGTCACAGAACACAGAACTATATTTCTATATCTCAGAGTCCTGGTCATCTAGTAGTAGATTGGACTGCAAAATCACAAGAACCTTCCGAAGAGAAAACCTCTCAGTACGCATTGCTCACAAATCCCACACTCTGAGACAAGCCCTCACACAGCACACCACAAAGCGGACATGCAACAGAACAAACTGCCCCACCTCAAGCACCAGTGTGTGCCTAGACAGAAATACAGTTTGCCAACTCGTGTGCAAGGCTTGAGGAAAGTTCTACATTGGAAGCACAACACGATTCCTACACGATCACATGAAAGAACATTTGACCAACAACAATTCCTCCGTGAAAATACACCTCATAATGTGTCATGACAATTCCCAAAACATTGAAGCCAAGATAATTACACGCGAAAACGACTCTGCTAATCTGCGACTGTACAAAGTGTTGTACATCAGAAAACACAAGACAGAACTGAACTCCCATGAGGAATGTTCTGAACTCAGAGACCTATTATTTTAACTAGTTAAAGTACCAGTTCGATGAAAATTGACATCAATTTTTTTCTGCACAGAATAGTCAATTTAGTAGTAAAACATTCTTTGATGTAAAGAAAATTGAATATAACAACAGTTCAGGTAGAAAAAAGCTGCCATAAAATTACAAATTTTTCATCAGCCATTAACCGAATACGGTTCCAGTTGAGCCCACAATTTAACAGCAGTAGGTCTAGTTTTGACGTCATACTTGTAACGTTTCATGACGTTTTGCAAAGTGAACACCCAGAAGCTATGGATTTTGCTCTTCTACAAGTAAGCTGAGAGTCCATCTCAAGGATATTTTTACGTTTTTAAGTCCAAACGGAAACTCTCGATGCTTTTGAATATCTACAAAGAGGATTTCTGGTTCCAATGCGTCACGACTACATAATAAAACCAGTTACAACACCAGGTTGCCGAATCGATCGTTTCAGCATGTGTATGAAGAAGAGGAGCTGGAATGTTTTCAAATAAAGTTGATTTGATGGAAACGTTGATATCTTGGGTGGTATGTAGAACCTTGATTTTGCTTCTTTGGTATTCAATCGTTGGCATAACGATAAAATTGTGAAATTGTGTTGGATATCATGTCCGCGAGACCAGACATGATCGCCGTGTGTACAGTTGAGTACAGTGTTTTGATATATTACTCTGTAAATCAGCGATCAGTTTTTCCCTCTTATAGCATAGCTGTTTTGTGCACTCTCAGCCGTCTGTTTGTTCGGTTTGGGTTGTATTCGGGCTTTCATTTGCTTTGCGTTCGTTTGGAGGTTCATGTTCATTCCCTTTCGTTGTTTGGGTGGGGAGCGCCTGGCTGTTGTCGGGCAACCCTAAAATCTGGAATCCGGAACCGGAACAAAACCGAAAACCCGAATCCGTAATCCACAAATCAAAGAAAACAAGTTCTTCAAATATGTGAAAAATTACTGTGCAGAGCTTTTGCCTTTAAAAACAAGAGACCAAGCAAAAAAGTCCTGAAACAAAAATTCCTTGTGTGTTGAAATTTGTGCAACTGTTATCTATAGTGAGGGCTATGATTATGAGAATCTAAATAAAGTGCGTCATAACATGATTCCAAGCACCCTGAAAGTGTCCAAAGCAGCTTGCTGGCTATTACCATTTTGTTTATAATTGAGTGATCTGCAATTTACAGGATGTATAAATTTGGCCTTTTTGTCTAGTAGATGCTGAACAAGATAGAAATTGTCTTAGAGAACAGTGTGTCTGTCAGCAGCAGCCTCCTGTACATTGACAGTCATTTCCCCCACTTTCGATGTCTAAAGGCTAACCTGGCTATAATAAATTTGTTTTTCCCAACAGATATGAGACACTATTACAGAGGCGGATCCAGGGGAGGGGTTTTGGGGGTTGCAACCCCCCCTTTGAGAATTTTGTTTTTGTTATTTTGCTTGATTCTTTGTAAAATAATAATAGAATAAAATTGTTTTTACGAAGTTATTTCACTTTTACCATTCGACTGCTTGTCAAGTTATGAAAAGATAATGTACATTTCGCAAAGGTCATATCAGGTTCAGGTATAACAAGCGACATGAACAGGTGACATTCATTGAAAAGTAGACGAGAGGGATTGAGACCGACCGAATGCTTGAGTATTGTTGGAAGTGTGTACAACGTTTGACGGAAAATGAAGAAAGAAACAGATTTTTATACAAAGAAATCAGGCACGTTCTTGGTTCTTTTTCAAAAGAAGTATTTTAATTTAATTCTATAACACCAAAAACTGTTTTCAACAGCCAGTATCCTCGACATACCATGTAATTCATAAACAAAGTGCGTTTTCCATCATGCCGCCATCTCGCCAAATGGCTGGCAAGAAAATCATTCCTTTCAAATATAAACATTTTGCAGATTCAGCACCTGAAGAATCAAGGTCTGAAGAATCCGCGAGTAATAATGAAGGTATTAACGAAGGTAAGCAGAAATAAAATTTTCATTAAACTGAGGCAGATACATTAAAATTTATCATGATATTAGGACTTAATTAATACTTCTAAATGAACTGTCGTGATAAATACAGAAAGAAGCTGTTCTGCTCCTCCGAACAAGCTACCAAAACTCAGCAACCCAGATGATCAAGCTGAAGTGTCCGGGATCGAAGGTAGAGGATTCTTATTTTTATTTATCTGATTGGTAAACTTATATTGACCAGTCCGAGAAAAGAGTATTTATTCAAATGATGCAAGAAGTCTGGAGAATTTCAAGTAAAACTGACTAGTGTTAATTTCGTTTTGTACACAGCTTTGCCTGATGAAGTATTGGTTGAGGTGTTTCAAAACTTCTCCCGTAAAAAAATCCTTAAAACATTATGCCTGGTCTCACGAAGGTGGAGCCACATTGTAAACAATAACAACATTCTGTGGAGTTGCCTCCTTCTTGATGAGTGGCACATAAGATATTTAAGTGAAGAACAATGTATTAACATCATGTCACACTCCAGTGGGTTCAAATATTTATCCATAAGATATATCGAAATGACAACATCAGAAATGAGGCTGGAAGGATTACTAGGAAATAGTCTAGAATTTTCTAAACATTTGAGATATTTGGATTGAAGTGGACAACCGATATCATCCCTTGAGTCCTCTCCTCTTGAAACCTTGATCCTTAATGACTGTCAAAAAATAGATACCTGTTGTTGTACTGCTATTTTAAAGCAATTAAGAAATCTTAGAATATTATCGCTCAACCGAGTAGGATTCACTGCCAATCAAGTGACAACAATTACTGCCTCTTCATGCTTATTGAATGTTCTGTGCCTGGTTGGTGTATGCCTTGCAAGAAAAGACATAAGACTGATTTTGCAAACATTGAATCACCTTCAGTTTTTTGAAATATCTTGCAGTTTTGAAGATGAAGAACATATCTATGCTCTAGGGGAAGAATATGACGTTAGTTTTGTTTGCCGCTAAGAGTAAAAATATGTTATATAATATGGTGGCATAACAGTGTTGTGTTATAGAAAATAGTTTATTATAACATTTACTGAAGGTCTAACCAAGACATTTTGTATGAGACCTGTATAGTAAAATATCAGCAGGCTATGGTATTTTTGTAGATGTAGTTACAAAAGGTCCTGTGGCTGCCACTGCTGGTTCAACCACAGGCACAAAGATCGATTTGGGTACTGTTGTGAAAGCTGCTGAAGGCTCGTGGGATGTTTTGAGGCGATTATCACACGAAATTACAGATGAAAAAAGTTTCACTGGAAGCCCTCTGAGTCTGATACACTTCACTCTCATCAAGTTACCAAAGGAAAGACGACGTGGAAAGTTTCTTTTCAATCCAAATGGCTAAAACAGTTTCCCTGGCTTTGCTACAGTAACTTACTTGAAGGTGGTATTTGCAGTCACTGTATCTTATTCCCTCACAAAGTTACCAAGGGAACAACACCAGGTGTATTGCTCACAGCACCATACCAAAAATCATACACTAAGGCACTTGGCAAGGATGGAATCCTCAACTGTCATGAGCAATCTGTAATGCATAAATACGCAACTGAACAGGCAGACCTCTTCAAACAAACTTTTGAGAATCCTGACAGGTGTAGAGTAGATTCCCAGCTTGCGACGTCCGTAGCCAATCAAGCCACTGAGAACAAAGAAATTCTACGACAGATTGTTTTGGCTGTAGAGTTTCTGGCAAAGCAGAGTCTGGCCTTTAGAGGTCATCGTGATGATCGTGTTGATTTTTCTAGTTATGAAATTAACAGAGGAAATTTTGTTGCCCTGCTACAATTACTGGCAAAAGGAAACGACTCTCTTCAGAAGCACCTCTTGTCATCAAGCCGACAAGCAAGATATACTAGCAAAACTATCCAGAATGATGTCATTAACGTGTATGCAACAAAAATTAAGGAAAGGCTGACAGAAGAGCTAAGGACCAAGGACCTTCCTTTCACGATTATAGCAGATGAGTGTACAGATCCACACTCAAACCAGGAGATCTTATCTTTATGCTTGAGATTTGTGGACCAGTCAATGCCAAACGATCCTCATGTCAAAGAATGCCTAATTAGTTTCATGCACTTGGAACGAACAAATGCCACAATGATTTCAAGAAAGATTTTGGAATCTCTCTCTGACCCATCTATTTCTTTGGATCCTAGCAACATCCATGGTCAGGCATATGATGGAGCTTCTGTTATGTCAAGTGGAAAGGAAGGAGTGCAGGCGAAGATAAGAGACCAGTCCGTTAGCTCTTTACACGCATTGCTATGCTCACTGCCTGAACCTCTCCATCGCAGCAACATGCAAACTGTCAGAAGTGTGAAATTTGATAGGCCTAATTAACAAAGCATACCTATTTTTAAATAACAGCCCAAAGCGGCAGCAGCTGTTCAAGTTGACACTGAAAGAATACCTGCCTGAGAACTCTCACAACAAGCTTCCAGGTCTTTGCAAGACACGCTGGGTGGAAAGACACGCGTGCCTAGATGTTTTCCTGGAAATGTATGAGCTGCTTGTCACCTTTCTAGATGCAGTTATTTCCCCCCACGAGTACCCACATTTGAAATCGTCTACTGGAAGCTGGAATTGGGACAAAGATACTATTACAAAAGCCCATGGACTGAAAGCCTCTTTGTTGTCATTCCAGACTGTAGTGGTTACAACCAAGAATATTCTTGATGAAGTCAAAGCTCTTGCATCAAAGCTGCAGAAACAAGATCAAGATATTTTTGAAGCTTACACGATGGTTAACAAAGTAATTGGAAACATCAAGTCTGCTAGAAAAAACATTGACATTGACTTTCAAGTCTGGTACAAAGAAATGTTAGACCTTGCTGAGAAACTAGGAATCATTGAAGCTATACCCACAAAGACTAGCATACAGAGGTAAAAAAAAAAAGGTAAAGTCTGCATACGAGCCAAGTGGCCCATCAGGCCGGAGCTTATCCCGGTTTACTTAGCATGAAGCGACTGAGAGTATTTCTACTCCCCCCTGGATGGGATGCTAGTCCATCGCAGAGTTACCCCCCAGCATTAAATTCGCCGGTACCCATTTATACACCTGGGTGGAGAGGGACACTGTGAGAGTAAAGTGTCTTGCCCAAGAACACAACACAATGTCCCCGGCCAGGGCTCGAACCCGGACCGCTCGATCCGGAGACGAGCGCACTAACCATGAGGCCACCGCGCCTCCCACAGCATACAGAGGAATCGCTCAAACATTCCCAGTTCTAGTCCAATTGATCACTACAAAAAATCTGTGGCTATTCCCCTTCTTGATTCCCTGATTATTCAAACGCAAGACCGATTTTTTGACGAGGATCGCCACGCCCGTCACTTGCTTTATCTAGTACCCTCAATCATAGTTAATGACACCCAGGAACTATCTGAAGCAGCAAAAGGCATGTTGTTCTGGGAGAATGACCTTCCATTTCCCAAATCCCTTGGAAATGAGCTGAGAAGATGGCAAACTATGTGGCAGTCAGCAGAGAAGGAACTTCCAAACAATCTTCTATTAGCACTTGGTGCATGTGACGAGGACACTTTTCCAAACATCCATCGTCTTCTTCTAATTGCGTGCACCCTACCAATCAGTAGTGTGGAAGCTGAGCGGTCCTTTTCACTCATGAAACGGATCAAGACCTGCACCAGATCAACAATGTCTGAAGAACGCTTCTCAGATCTCGCTGTGATCGCCATGCATTACCCGGAGAGAATCAAAGTAGACAAGATCTGCGAGGCTTTTGTGAAAGCTCATCCTAGAAGACTATTTCAGGCTACGCTGTTTGATTGAGGTACGTTGAGGTACAAATAACTATTGTTGATACTGCTGTCTCTTTCAATCATGCATTATTATTTTTGGGTTTCTGAATGAGAAATAAGGTAAATTCCAGATTTTGTATCATGCCTTTACAACGCTTTTCAAGTCTCAGGAATTCTGCAAATGGCATTTTAGCGAGGGAGAAAACGTAAACATTATTTTTGGGGGGGAGGTATGGCTCTGGACCCCCTCAAGATATCCTCCAGAGGCAGGGGCCGTCACTCGCCTTTCACACCATTGGTGTTCAAGGTTACTTCGGTAGTGTACAACCCCCCTTTCAGAAATTCCTGGATCCGCCCCTGCTATTAACACTATTTCCACACTGATACTGTAACAAATTAGCACTACATATTCTTGCTGGTCATCCTATTAAAACAATTTTTAGAAATGTTGCATAGTTATTTCGTCTGCTTTTCACTTCTGAGTGGATCTGGCTCCATGTTGCTAAAAGACTGCCAGAAACTCATTGCAATAACTACTTGCTATACTGCTATTCACCAGTCTTCTCAGACCAATTGACCCTTTGCATGATCTGGTCACATGGTATGAAATAAATTATACTGGGACACGAATAACGCAGTGGGACTTTCACAACAAAGAAAAGCCGGGCTGGACTGGTAAGAGTCCTTTGTTTTGGAAGTCCCACTGCATTATTTGCATCCCAGCATAATTTATTACTTACCATGTGACCAGATCATGCAAAGGGCCTATTTGATCTAGACACAAACTGCACTATCACCAGGGCCAGGTTGAACTCAAGGGTGAAATTAGCTTGCAAGGAGGCTTTCCTGTTTGGGCAGGGGACACGAGCAGCAAAGCTTGATTTAAGTGGGGATTCAGGCCATCTTGCATCACTCTTCAGTTGCAAAAGCATTCATGACTTTTGTTTTTTAGTTAATGTTTTCCTGTACAGTCATATGTGCAGACATTTTTTCATCAGTTCACCCTGGGCAGTAACCCAAGAATGATATGAAAATATATTTTACGCTGTGAACAAATGATGATGATGATACTTTCTTTATGTGTTAATTCAAAAACTCATTAATAATTCATAAGCACATGACCCTATCAGAGACATCAAATTGATCACGTGCATGAACCTTTATACCTGGTAAAACATGGTCATTCTGAAAAGCCAGGGAAGGGACTTGATTTCAGTCCCAGGGAAAAGTGGGGTTGAATGCCTAAACAATACAATTAT
>JAHPZR010040797.1:0-15838 GCA_019787425.1 Platygyra sinensis | reverse complement strand
CCACATGTTTCCGTCCCTGAGAAATGTCCTCTACAAATACGTAAAGACTTTACACCTTTAGGATAATTATTGAAAACTCGTAGTTGCCTCTTTTAATGCCTTCTTTAAACACCAAGGAATTTCAAGTACTTTTATTGTTCATTGAATCCTTAAGGTAATCTCTTTAGCCCGTGTTGTCGCGACGATTGCGTTATCTGAATCTAATGACGACTTTGAAATTTTGTCCTGCTACTAGCTAGGGGTAACTGGGCAGATTATGATGTTTCGTTAAAGCCGCTGCCTCTGCATTTCCCCACGTCCTACTAACACAATCGCAACAATCACCAGTCACCAGTCTCTAGCCACATACATTAAAAATACTTTAATTCCTGGATTAAAAACATTTCCTGGAATAAAGTATTCCTTCTTCTGTAAGTTGAATTAGAAATGAGAGGATCAGATTTCCTGGAAGGCCGGTGCACTACGTATATGGCATTGTGCAATTAATTGATAGTGACAGTAATTTAGCCAGCTCGAATACGATAACAACGCATCTATTTGGTTAGGACCCGAAGCGTTTTATAAAAAAATTAATATAGAGAGCATGGAGGAAATTTCGCTACAATGTTGTTCAATGCGGTACAAAAACACCTTCACCTGTAAAAAGAATGGTTTAATTATCTTTAGCTGGTGGCCAGCACTCATTACGCAGGTGACCACC
The DNA here is from genome assembly GCA_019787425.1 of Platygyra sinensis. NCBI lineage: Eukaryota > Metazoa > Cnidaria > Anthozoa > Scleractinia > Merulinidae > Platygyra > Platygyra sinensis. Next base: position 15,138 of record JAHPZR010040797.1, on the reverse strand, counting down.
AACCACTAACCGTGAATGCGAACGCAAAATGGTGGGGCGATACGAGACTGCATGCCGCGCTCATGTCTCGTCCCAAGCCCATCTTGTCTGCAACGTCTCAACTCATTTTCGCTGCCTGATATCGAGAGGGAAACAGACTGCCTTAAGTCTGACAGCTGCAATATCGAATAACTTCAAAGTATTTTAAAACTTGCAAAAAAAGCGGCACGCATTATACTAGATGCAGAAAGACTTACACCATCAGTCGTATTATTTAATAAGCTAAACTGGCTCCCTTTTACTAAACAATCTCTAATTAAGAGATACACACTAGTGTACAAGCGGGTCCACAATTATATTACGCCTAGTCATTCAAATAGTTTATTAGTTAGAAATGCAGAAATTCATAATCGAGCCACTAGGCATTCAAACATAAATCTGATGTGCCCTAGGTATAAACGAAAAATAGAAGGAGGTCGTACTTTCACTAGTAGGGAGCTTAAGCAAATCACTACGGCTGGTGCTACTACGGCTGCCTTGACTGAAAAGGTCTGGGGAGAGTACGTCTCGGTGATCTGCCAAATTTTAGCAAAGCGAAATACAAAGATGTCGGAAACATGAGCTAAGGAGTTTAAATTTCTTTTATTTAGTCTCTCACAGTCAAATGGCTTTGCTCAAGGAACGATAGCCCTTATCCGCCTTGCTAGGATGAGCAGATAATTTCTGAGAGAAAGCGAATGCCATATACTTTGTACAATAAATATCTAACTTCAGAGACAAATATCTCAAAGAATATCGAGTGAAGAACACAAACATATCAATACTTATAAAAAGAAAAATAGCATCGCATACTGAGTTATCCAGATATAAAACATCTTCACTAAACCTTCAAAGCAAACTTAACCGAAGAAAAGCAATCCCGTGCTCAGCACGAATATTTCACTTGACTCACTTCGCCATTCCAACACCTTTGGCAAAACTTATTGCAAATTCGTGATACCGATTTACAAGCTTACGAGAGGCAACCGTGACAAAATCTTTGACTTGAATTGACTTTAAAGGATATAGTATCCAAAGGAATTCTTAAAATGCCGAGATGTCCGTTGAAAAGGACCGAGAAGCGAAATTAACTCAACGTAGTAGCCACTATGGTAAAACATCCCGACTCACGTAGTCAGATTTCGCGCTACGGCTGGATGAAACCGACGTGCATGCGTAGTGTCACATTTTGGGGAAAATTTACTTCCGGCAGCCGTAGCGATTTGCTTAAACTCCCTATTAGGACTATAAAGGATTGGAATTGCATAAATGCCTATATTCACTACTTGCACAATACCATAATGCATCTCTTTTACCCCCCCAAAATTTTGCATACTCATTGTTTGCAATTTCTCCTGGGACATGAACATGTCCCAAGAGTAATCTAAAACCATGCCTATGCAAATTTTTGGGGGGTAAAAGAGGTGTATTATGGGATTTGTGCAGGTAGAGAATTAGAAATAATGGCTCGCTAGCAAGTTTTAAGCATAGTGTTTTAAAATCCTTGCTAGCTGACCAAAAGGTTGCGATGCTCCTTAGACTGTAATTGTATATTTGCTATATTTTATCTGACATTTTCCTTGGTAATGGTATATTTTATTGTTATTAGTAGTTGTATTTATATTTTGAAATTGTTTTTGAGGGCTAGGGGAGTCATCAGTGTCTTAGGACTACTGTTAAGTGTTTTTCCCTCTTTAAATAAAAGTCTATTATTATTATTATTGTATCTCCTTTAACTTTATGCCGATTTACCGATTTACTTTATGCCGAGCCCATTCCTTGGGCCTAGGGCTGAAATGAGGTAGAAGTCTATCCTACTTGATGAAGAGTGTCTTTCTTAGAATGCGAGATGTTCCTAGCAGTGCAATCCTCTGTAGTTCCCTAATTTTGATGTTATTATTATTATTATTATTATTATTGTTATTATTATTATTTTATTTTTTTTTAATAATAATAATACTTTATTAAAACTTCACAATAATTACTAACAAGATTAAAATAACAATAATTACTTACAAGATAAAAAGAAAAAAAAGTTTTTTCCCTTTCTTTTTTGCTGAAAACATTAAAAATCTCGATAAATTTACAATCTAATTATCTGATTAATCCAAAAGGCGAATGGCAAAACTTAAAACTCTATATACAATTCGGCCAAGCAACCCTAAACAATGTCAATGGCTCCTTCGGCAGCTGCGATTTCAATATCGCAGTTGTTGTCGTCAAACGCAATACGGCGCTTCACCCGCGATCCTCGAAGGCAAACCAGGGCCGACCTAAGGAGCGCAAAGGATGTCCTTGCATGAATCCAGGAAATGGTTTTTTTTATAATAATTAAAATAATCTTTATTAAAATCTTATAAAATCCTTAATAGATGCTAATTAATATTATTATTATTATTATTATTATTATTATTATTATTATTATTATTATTATTATTATTATTATTATTATTATTATTATTATTATTATTATTATTATTATTAGTCTAGTGCTGTCCATAAACATCTTCTAATCTACATGTAATAATGACATGTTTCCTTTTTTAGAAAAACTCCTATACAGTTCTTTGGTGTAAATTTAGATGACAGTGATCTCACCGACGCCCCTTTGACGGAAATGCTAGCGGCATGCAAGGTTGTCTTACAGAAAATAAACCGGGAAGACATTTATGAACGTCACAATACGGGAAGACGAGCTGATGTTACTGATTTCTTCGAGGATCTCGCAAAGCTGTCACTGGAGGATCAACAAAGTTGTTTTAATGACATTGTTGAATTTCTTAAAGCGAGAGGTAAAGGAGTGGAGCACGTCGCAGAACGTCTCGTTAAAGGTAAACACAATTTAGTCTTAGCGAGTAAACATTGAGACATGGAAAAAAAAAAACAGTCCCGCGCGTTGTTAACCTCAAGGGATTACGAAGGTACATGTAATTTAGGGAAACTTGTTTTGTTTCCGTAAAGGTGACACGTGTTTCAGTAAGTATTGCCATTTGAAGAGTCTTGTTATTCCATCGCGTATTTGGGAAAGATTTCCCTCAGACCGCCATAAAGCAAATCTATCAATTAAATTCAATTAAAATTCAATTCAATTTATTAATTTCAATTAATTCATCAATTCGCTCAATTCATCAATTCATCAATTCTATTCAGTTGTCCTGTTTAATTTAATATGAAATTAAGGCGTGAAGTTTTTCCCCATCCAATCTACCCTAGCACACCTTGTAAGTTTCTAAACACATCAAGGTGTGTAGTGATGACACACTTTTTCACTGTTCTGTACACACCAATGTGTGTAAGGAAACACAAAAGGTGTGTAATGATTACACACCTTTGTGTTGATTGATAACACACCTTAAGATCTGTTTGAACACACCATAAGTTAATGAGATGTAGATGTTCTTCAACTGGAGAAATCTACCAGAGCTATCATAGCACACCTTTAATGGCAACACACCTTGGCTATTTTAAAAGGAGTGAACCCCAAACCTTTTCAGGTGTAAGTAATTTGTCCCATAGTAGCAACTAAGCATAGTTAATAGAAGGGAATGGTTATGAAACTCGTCAAAGCTCTTTGTTGTATATTGCTGTTCGCTTTTTTGGCCTTGATCCTGCACAAAACACAATAGTTGTTTACTGCTTACCGAGGAACTAACCAATAGCAACGTGTTGGTTACGTAACTCATGCATAATGTATGAGTGTAAAACAAAAGATTGTGCAGGGTCGTGGACCTTGCAACATAAATCTTGGCATCTTTGTTTGTTCCTTTGATGTTTGCCGGGCTTCCTAACCAGTCCCCTCTATTAACTATGAACTAAGTGAGAACGGTCATTAATGCTAGTGCGGCCGTAACACTACTTGAACAGAGGTCGTGGGTTCGAATCCCGCTCAGAGCCTGAAATTTTTTTCAGGTCTCTGTTCAAGTAGTGTTACGGCCGCACTTGCATTAATGACCGTTCTATTTTCAGGTGTGTTTTAACAACTCATCCTAAATCACCTAAATTATCAAATATACAGGAATACGCTTCGTTCATTATCGTTAGTGGATTTTCGTTAAGTATACAACCCATCTTTCGTACTGCTAGAGTTGATAATGGTGATCCCTTTGCTACAGGAATTTCAAACTTTACGCCATGCTAGTGATGCAAATTGCTGTTAAGAAACCTGAAAGGCCATGTTATGATTTCACTGCCTTTCGACAGCTTGCCTTGCCACAAGTCGACTTTCATAAAAATAGCCCGGCATGAAGTTGTGTTAACTGAACGAGCGCGACGACTCGCAAAGTCGTCAGAAACTTAAGTGACTAATAGGAAACCGCAGAAATGGACACTGAAGAAGTCTGTTCGATAACCTTTACATTTGAAACGAAATTGACTTGTAAAAAGTGTTTCAAAACGACTTGCAACGAAATGACGAACGACCTTCGGCATAGCCTGCGTAGCAAGCGTTTCCGTGGGGTTCAGGGGCAAAGAATTACCGCTATTTTGGCTCTCGCCCCAATTTCTCGCGGGCAAAATACTATGGCGTTCCATCCCCGCCAAAATTCAATGTTGCATTTTACATTCTACTTTTCACATTTTTTCCTACATTTGTTGTTTGACATCTGAGTTTACACTTTCGGCATTCAACTTTCCTCGTGGAACATTCAAGTTTTTGCCCTGTACATTCAACTTTTCGTACGCAATATTCAAGTTCACGTTCAAGTTCAGCGGGTTGTACTTCCAAGTTTTCGCATTCAATATTGAGCATTTGCCGATCAAGTTTTTTCTTTCAACATTTGACTTTACGTATTTCACTTGCAAGTTTGCATTGTACATTCAACTTTTTAAATTGTACTTTCATCCGCTGGTCATCCACCTATGGTAATCGTGGGCTCAACTGACCCAGCTCACCCCTGCTAACAATACGATCGAAAGACTTCCTACAAGAGTGGTGTCGGGAGACCCTCTCCTCTCCCGACAGTAATTATTCGTGGCACTTCTTGTCAAACATGACGGATCGCCAGCCGACTTCGAGTTCCACAGCGCCCGCGCCTTCGGCTAGTTGGAGCGAGGTGAACATAATTAGTTTAATGTTCCTAAAAGTACTTAACATAGTCCTGAACGGCAGTGGCTTTTTATTAAAGACTTTTTAGTGAACAAATGTTAACTTGTTTATGATGGAATAAAGCTTAAATTAACCGTAACACGATTGAACAGCTCCAGTTTTCTCCTTAGAGCACAATATGAAATGCCCTTCATAAACAAGAGTGCAGTGACAAAAGGGTCGAAAGACCGAAAAATAAACGGCAAATGTACAAATGCCACGAACCGTGGGAGTCGTGTTTGGTCTGTCTATTTTATTCACCATCATTACTATATAGGGCCCGTGGCATCGTTCTGCTAACGTCTCTCTGCGTCTTTTTTTTTCTATAGCATAGAGCATAGAGCATTCTATAGCATAGAGCAATATATGTATATACAAACAATGACAGTAACAATGGCTAAACAAGTTAAGGCTAAAATGAATTTAAGCACTGGAGTTCCCCCTTCCTTATTTATTTATTTATTTATTTATTTATTTATTTATTTATTTATTTATTTCACTTCTTCTCATTGATGTAATTTGTTTTGTTTTTAAATCAACGTAGTGTAGTGTAAGTAAATAGTATAGCTGTATTGTAAGTAAGTTGTGTACTTGTGCCGTAATTAAAAAAAAAAATTATTATAGAGAGAGAGAGGAGAGGGTCTCCCGACCCCACTCCTGTAGCAAGTCTTTCGATCGTATTGTTAGCAGGGGTGGGCTGGGTCAGTTGAGCCCACGATTACCATAGGTGGATGACCAGCGGATGAAAGTACAATTTAAAAAGTTGAATGTACAATGCAAACTTGCAAGTGAAATACGTAAAGTCAAATGTTGAAAGCAAAAACTTGATTGACAAATGCTCAATATTGAATGCGAAAACTTGGAAGTACAACCCGCTGACCTTGAACGTGAACTTGAATATTGCGTACGAAAAGTTGAATGTACAGGGCAAAAACTTGAATGTTGCACGAGGAAAGTTGAATGCCGAAAGTGTAAACTCAGATGTCAAACAACAAATGTAGGATAAAATGCGAAAAGTAGAATGTAAAATGCAACATTGAATTTTGGCGGGGATGGAACGCCATAAAATACCGTTCCTTGGTCTTTCTTTGCCCCTGAACCCCACGGAAACGCTTGCTACGCAGGCTACCTTGAGTGCTCAAGGCTGACCTTCAACAAGCACCGGTCAGCGGCTTTCCAAATTAGATACCAGGTTCTCTCGGTTCTCGCGCCACATTTTGGCGTCCATTTTGAAAGGTGTGAGATGTCGTGTACCCAGGAGCTTGTATCGATCTCTTCGTCCTTTTTCACTATTTGAAAACTCTACTTTGGCGGATATAATTCAGTTTACTTTCAATTCTTCTCTGTGCACGATCTGAAGCAGTAATTGGTGGCATACATCCGGTGAAAACATCGAGATATATATACGGAGGCACGAATCAACAACAACAACAGGTAAGCCATTGTTGTCTTCGCATGTGTCTTGTACGTAGAAGTAAGATAAAGTTCACCAGTCATTCTCTATATGCATATATATTTTATACATGTATATACTGTAAACAAGGTGATTTGCAGATCGTTTTTCAGAGTGCTCAATATATAGTGAACTGGAGGGTGATTATACAAAATGCAAGATGATGAACTGAGCAACAATAGATTTGACTTGACATTTTATTACTATTGAAATACACATATAGCCACTGGAAATATGATAACTACAATACGTGAATGCTTTTACAAAACAACCGAGATTGGAAATTTTAGATACACGCTATTACTTTTGTGGGACTAGAGGAGCTCTTAAAGTTAAAATTTAGCATTTGTCGGGAAGAATTTGTTTGCGCATGCATGTCTACTTGAAGTTATCAGTTCATTGTTTGTTTAGAGAGGTTAACTCAGGTTTACAAATGGAATTCTTCCAGGGGCAGAGGTTACATTGATTTGAAGCAAGGCTAAATTGGGCGGCTAATTTTAAAATTTTTCAAGTTACCTTAAACTTTGACTTATTGTCAAAGTCACTTGTCAGCTGTGCCATGTACCCCCCCCCCCCACCCCCCGTTCGAATCGATGTAACCTATACTCTATGGGGCGCCGTTTGTAAAAAAGTGATTTAGCTTAATTTTGTAATTTTTTTCCTTATTTACTAAATAAGGTTTTTTAATATGATATCACACGTCATTGATTGGATATAACAAATTCTTATTTTAAATCATGCATTTATGATTTGACATAATAAATCTTGGCTTCAAATCATAAGTTTAGTATTTGATGTAATAAATCCTGAGTTCAAATCATGCATTCATGATTTGATATAATAAATTATTTTTTCAAATCAATGTGATTATGATTTGATGTAATAAATCCTGATTTCAAATCATAAGTTTATGATTTGATCTAATAAATCCTCCTTTTAAATCATGCATTCATGATTTGATATAATAAATCCTGATTTCAAATCATGCGTTCATGATTTGATATAGCAAATTCCGATTTTAAATCCTGGGTTCATGATTTGACATATGACATCATAGTTATTTCGACATCAGGGATTTCATGATTTAAGTTAATAAGTATGATTTAACTTAATTAATGTATGGTCGGTGCCAGTACATGTGACAAGTCACGAGACAATCTCAGTCTCAGACGAGGGAAACTCACAAACATGTCAAACGATATATCAAGGTCAATCGCTTCTGCTGTGTCTCAGGTGGTCCAAATCACATCAATTAGTGCAACCCCCTCTCCAAGTGCAACCTTCATCTCCACAACGAACTCACTATTGGAGAGTCCGAAATCAGGCAAATATGTATCGGAACAGAATTTTAGTCTACAGGCGAGCACAAGTACATCAAAAAGCGACAATTTGACAAGGGTCAACAAAGTCACTTAACGGACTAAAAGAAAATGTACGCAGAACAGGAGATTTTCCAAACACATCTCTTACGTAGCTGCGTGAACATCAATCAATCTGCAGAAAACATTAGCAAGGACAACAATAACACAGAAAAAAAGAAAATGGCCTAATACTCTTTAGTAAATTCTCAGCTCCGACTATTACATTTCTAGCTTTTTGATTGGCTAAAAAACTCCGACTATGAGCCAATAGTCGGAGTTTTACGTCATATGGAAAATAGTGCACCAAGTTTAAAATTTTTTGCTTTGTAAAATTGTGGAAATAAAAATCGACGGCAAAACCCGGTTTGAGAATTTACTAAAACAATTATTCCATTCGCCCTTGTTGGATATGAAGTGATTATAACCAACTCGCGCTACACACTCGTTGGTTATTTTATCACTTCATATCCAGCGCGGGCTCATGGATTAATTGTTATATATTCACTATTTAAAACCAGACGAGTATCCAGAGAAAAGCAACATGATCGTCTATAAGTGAGCACATTAAAGTGCAACTAACCCCCAATTTTTTTTTTCACTAACATAAATTTCCCTGCTTCCCTGATCATTTCTGCGAAGAAATTATCGCCGTAGCTATTTTTGTTAATTTCCTATGAATTTTTAAAGTACGAGAAAACGACCTTTCCGTGTCCCATTACCGAGCATTAAAGGAGAATGGGTCGAGTTACACTCGTGACGTCACGGCGGGAACTGAGTGTTTTCCTTCATAAGAGCATGTGAGAATCTAAACGTGAACTGTGAGTGGAAATCTCGCTAAAATGCCCGGGCGTTGTGTTGTAGGAGGCTGTAGTAATACAGCCTCTTTAGAAAACGGTATTGCTCTTCATAGTATACCTTTCTACGGAGATACGCGATCGGAGGCCAAGAAACGAAGGAAACGATGGATTGACTTCGTCAAGATGAGACGTGGGAAGTGGGAGCCATCGAAAAGTTCAGTGATCTTTTCTCGCCACTTCCAGCCAACAGATTTCGAATGTAGGTTCAACTTTCTTCCGGGACAAAGTTTACAGTTCCCGAGATTAAAAATGGACGAATTCGGGGTTAATGTTTATCCTGTTCATGCGGGCACGGAGCAAACTCCTCAAAGCGAACACTCGAAGAGAAAGGTGAGAATATTTCTTTGGATTGATAAACTTTGACAATATGGTGCGGTGCGCCTTAGCCCCAGTTCAGTTTGTTCAAAATCAGCAATAATTTTGCCGTAGGCAGAACTGTGAATATGTCTTGTTCTTTACTGTAAGACTATCAAAGAGGTGTTGAAGAGTGACACAGAGCCTTTGGCTTCAACAAGCGCTGACGTGGCCGAGGAGGTTCATCAAGATGAAAGCGGTGCCGACAGTAATCCTGGTTCTTTGCAGGAGGATTCAGCGCAACCAGCAGAAGTTGTCGAACCTATGGAACTAGAAGAGTCCATGGAAAGTCTGGCTGAAGGCGAACCCTTGGAGATCACCCTGCCAGTAAATCCTCCTTCCTCTAGTACTGGGTTCACTGTTAGCTGTGATGAACTTCAAAGCGAAAACAGGCAGCTTCGGAACAAAGTAAAGTCGTTGCAAACGAAGTTGCTAGCCAAAAGGGAGTCTCTAAAAATTTGCAAAAGGAGTCAACGAAGGCTAAGTAAGTAGAACTTATCCAACCCTACGATTTGATTATCATCATTATTACTGACTGTCTTTTTTATTTATTTTTTTCAATTAGCTAAAATTGGGAATGGCTGTTTTGAAACTTACCAGCGTCTCTTGTTGTTGAAAATAGAACTGCGTGTATCTGTTTATCTTTTGGATCATGATTGATCTTATTTCTTATGGGGTCATTTTATGGTGAAGTTAGGTAAGGGTTCCCACCTCCCACCCTCTGTCCCAGATTGAATCGTCTGAGTCATGTGGGTGTTGACCAAAAATGAATTTACCACAGCATAATATGGTGTATTCAAATATTCACCACAATATTTTTGGGTTCTCTTCTTCAGGGTCAAAGCTTCAAAAACAGATGCCAGCTAGCAAGAAGACTGCGTCTAATGATGCTCTTGATGTTCACGATGTTCCAGAAGCAAGTATCGTTACGGATTCCAGTGATAATGATGCAGAGGTGGAAAATGATGAGAAACATTATGAAACAGAGACTGAGACAGAGACAGATTGCACTACTGAATCTGATGATGAAGATAATAACGACAACCATCCTCGGTATATATTTTTTCCTTACAAGACCCTCATTTATTTTTGTTATTGTGTTATTGGTCTTCTTTATTGATATTGATTGCCTGGGTATTTCTTTCTCTTTTTACTTTACAGACTTACAGTTACTGGTACAAACCTACGAACAGAGCCCAAGCACATTGTGTTCCTATCTCAGTTGTTGCTGCTATTCAAGTTCTGCCATATCTGCAAAACGGACAATCTTGCAGTGGTGGCCAGGCAAGTTGGTACCGAAGCAGTAGTAACAACAACTTGCTCCAATCCTAAATGCCAAGAGCAGGTGCATACCTGGCACAGTCAGCCAGTGATGCCTGGCACAGGAATGCCAGCTCCAAACTTCCTTCTATGTATGGCGATTCTTCTTGCCGGAGGCTCTGCAAGCAAAGTCTTCCAGATTTTCTCACACATGGGCCTTGGATGTGTATCTCTTAACACTTTCTTTAAATATCAAAGGGTAAGGCATTGTTATTCCTACTTTGAGCTTTTTATTTCATCATTAAATTGAATCCTCAAGGAATGAGCAAGTAATTGGCTATCAGCTGGCAGTTAAACTTTTTGCAAGGTTTCGACTGTCATGAACTTACTGAACATACTTTTCCCTTAATCAAACCAGGTTCCTTGCCGAGTCTTTAGTTTTGTTTGTGTTGTTTTCATCCCGTAGCCCTCCATGCCGTTCTGGAATATAGTATTAATTGGCCTATAATGATCACTCATGCATCACCCTTCACTTTTGACATGTGTTACATTATGTGGTTAGGTTAATCTGTAAACCTTTGTTTCAGAGCAAGCTATTCCCAACCATCTACATGTATTGGAAGAAATACCAGTCAAAGCTGTTGGAGAAAATGAAAGCTGTGAGCGGAGGGGTAGTTGTAGCTGGGGATGGCCGCCATGACAGTATGGGGCACAGTGCAAAGTTTGGGGCATACACAATCTTCTGTTGCACTGTGCCGATGATTATTCACTTTGCACTTATTAAGGTAAGGCAGGAAAAAAAATGTTTGAAGTAATGATGTTGAGAGAAACTATTACCACTACTTTAAGTAACATAAATTACACAGTAGCATTGTTTTAATTTGCTATATCAAATCATGAACGCATGATTTGAAATCAGGATTTATTATATCAAATCATGAATGCATGATTTAAAAGGAGGATTTATTAGATCAAATCATAAACTTATGATTTGAAATCAGGATTTATTACATCAAATCATAATCACATTGATTTGAAAAAATAATTTATTATATCAAATCATGAATGCATGATTTGAACTCAGGATTTATTACATCAAATACTAAACTTATGATTTGAAGCCAAGATTTATTATGTCAAATCATAAATGCATGATTTAAAATAAGAATTTGTTATATCCAATCAATGACGTGTGATATCATATTAAAAAAACCTTATTTAGTAAATAAGGAAAAAAAATTACAAAATTAAGCTAAATCACTTTTTTACAAACGGCGCCCCATAGAGTATAGGTTACATCGATTCGAACGGGGGTGGGGGGGGGGGGTACATGGCACAGCTGACAAGTGACTTTGACAATAAGTCAAAGTTTAAGGTAACTTGAAAAATTTTAAAATTAGCCGCCCAATTTAGCCTTGCTTCAAATCAATGTAACCTCTGCCCCTGGAAGAATTCCATTTGTAAACCTGAGTTAACCTCTCTAAACAAACAATGAACTGATAACTTCAAGTAGACATGCATGCGCAAACAAATTCTTCCCGACAAATGCTAAATTTTAACTTTAAGAGCTCCTCTAGTCCCACAAAAGTAATAGCGTGTATCTAAAATTTCCAATCTCGGTTGTTTTGTAAAAGCATTCACGTATTGTAGTTATCATATTTCCAGTGGCTATATGTGTATTTCAATAGTAATAAAATGTCAAGTCAAATCTATTGTTGCTCAGTTCATCATCTTGCATTTTGTATAATCACCCTCCAGTTCACTATATATTGAGCACTCTGAAAAACGATCTGCAAATCACCTTGTTTACAGTATATACATGTATAAAATATATATGCATATAGAGAATGACTGGTGAACTTTATCTTACTTCTACGTACAAGACACATGCGAAGACAACAATGGCTTACCTGTTGTTGTTGTTGATTCGTGCCTCCGTATATATATCTCGATGTTTTCACCGGATGTATGCCACCAATTACTGCTTCAGATCGTGCACAGAGAAGAATTGAAAGTAAACTGAATTATATCCGCCAAAGTAGAGTTTTCAAATAGTGAAAAAGGACGAAGAGATCGATACAAGCTCCTGGGTACACGACATCTCACACCTTTCAAAATGGACGCCAAAATGTGGCGCGAGAACCGAGAGAACCTGGTATCTAATTTGGAAAGCCGCTGACCGGTGCTTGTTGAAGGTCAGCCTTGAGCACTCAAGGTAGCCTGCGTAGCAAGCGTTTCCGTGGGGTTCAGGGGCAAAGAAAGACCAAGGAACGGTATTTTATGGCGTTCCATCCCCGCCAAAATTCAATGTTGCATTTTACATTCTACTTTTCGCATTTTATCCTACATTTGTTGTTTGACATCTGAGTTTACACTTTCGGCATTCAACTTTCCTCGTGCAACATTCAAGTTTTTGCCCTGTACATTCAACTTTTCGTACGCAATATTCAAGTTCACGTTCAAGGTCAGCGGGTTGTACTTCCAAGTTTTCGCATTCAATATTGAGCATTTGTCAATCAAGTTTTTGCTTTCAACATTTGACTTTACGTATTTCACTTGCAAGTTTGCATTGTACATTCAACTTTTTAAATTGTACTTTCATCCGCTGGTCATCCACCTATGGTAATCGTGGGCTCAACTGACCCAGCCCACCCCTGCTAACAATACGATCGAAAGACTTGCTACAGGAGTGGGGTCGGGAGACCCTCTCCTCTCTCTCTCTATAATAATTTTTTTTTTTAATTACGGCACAAGTACACAACTTACTTACAATACAGCTATACTATTTACTTACACTACACTACGTTGATTTAAAAACAAAACAAATTACATCAATGAGAAGAAGTGAAATAAATAAATAAATAAATAAATAAATAAATAAATAAATAAATAAATAAGGAAGGGGGAACTCCAGTGCTTAAATTCATTTTAGCCTTAACTTGTTTAGCCATTGTTACTGTCATTGTTTGTATATACATATATTGCTCTATGCTATAGAATGCTCTATGCTCTATGCTATAGAAAAAAAAAGACGCAGAAGAGAGGCGTTAGCAGAACGATGCCACGGGCCCTATATAGTAATGATGGTGAATAAAATAGACAGACCAAACACGACTCCCACGGTTCGTGGCATTTGTACATTTGCCGTTTATTTTTCGGTCTTTCGACCCTTTTGTCACTGCACTCTTGTTTATGAAGGGCATTTCATATTGTGCTCTAAGGAGAAAACTGGAGCTGTTCAATCGTGTTACGGTTAGTTTAAGCTTTATTCCATCATAAACAAGTTAACATTTGTTCACTAAAAAGTCTTTAATAAAAAGCCACTGCCATTCAGGACTATGTTAAGCACTTTTAGGAACATTAAACTAATTATGTTCACCTCGCTCCAACTAGCCGAAGGCGCGGGCGCTGTGGAACTCGAAGTCGGCTGGCGATCCGTCATGTTTGACAAGAAGTGCCACGAATAATTACTGTCGGGAGAGGAGAGGGTCTCCCGACACCACTCTTGTAGGAAGTCTTTCGATCGTATTGTTAGCAGGGGTGGGCTGGGTCAGTTGAGCCCACGATTACCATAGGTGGATGACCAGCGGATGAAAGTACAATTTAAAAAGTTGAATGTACAATGCAAACTTGCAAGTGAAATACGTAAAGTCAAATGTTGAAAGAAAAAACTTGATCGGCAAATGCTCAATATTGAATGCGAAAACTTGGAAGTACAACCCGCTGAACTTGAACGTGAACTTGAATATTGCGTACGAAAAGTTGAATGTACAGGGCAAAAACTTGAATGTTCCACGAGGAAAGTTGAATGACGAAAGTGTAAACTCAGATGTCAAACAACAAATGTAGGAAAAAAAGTGAAAAGTAGAATGTAAAATGCAACATTGAATTTTGGCGGGGATGGAACGCCATAGTATTTTGCCCGCGAGAAATTGGGGCGAGAGCCAAAATAGCGGTAATTCTTTGCCCCTGAACCCCACGGAAACGCTTGCTACGCAGGCTATGCCGAAGGTCGTTCGTCATTTCGTTGCAAGTCGTTTTGAAACACTTTTTACAAGTCAATTTCGTTTCAAATGTAAAGGTTATCGAACAGACTTCTTCAGTGTCCATTTCTGCGGTTTCCTATTAGTCACTTAAGTTTCTGACGACTTTGCGAGTCGTCGCGCTCGTTCAGTTAACACAACTTCATGCCGGGCTATTTTTATGAAAGTCGACTTGTGGCAAGGCAAGCTGTCGAAAGGCAGTGAAATCATAACATGGCCTTTCAGGTTTCTTAACAGCAATTTGCATCACTAGCATGGCGTAAAGTTTGAAATTCCTGTAGCAAAGGGATCACCATTATCAACTCTAGCAGTACGAAAGATGGGTTGTATACTTAACGAAAATCCACTAACGATAATGAACGAAGCGTATTCCTGTATATTTGATAATTTAGGTGATTTAGGATGAGTTGTTAAAACACACCTGAAAATAGAACGGTCATTAATGCAAGTGCGGCCGTAACACTACTTGAACAGAGACCTGAAAAAAATTTCAGGCTCTGAGCGGGATTCGAACCCACGACCTCTGTTCAAGTAGTGTTACGGCCGCACTAGCATTAATGACCGTTCTCACTTAGTTCATAGTTAATAGAGGGGACTGGTTAGGAAGCCCGGCAAACATCAAAGGAACAAACAAAGATGCCAAGATTTATGTTGCAAGGTCCACGACCCTGCACAATCTTTTGTTTTACACTCATACATTATGCATGAG